>CM030359.1:344179101-344249101 GCA_017893485.1 Hemerocallis citrina
CTCGGAGGTAAACTCCAACGTATCCTGCATGCCTATAACTCGAATGCAAGTTTAGCATAAAAAAGCCCCTAGAGCTTTTTTTCTTAATTCTGGGATAAACTAACTACTTTATAGGAAGATTTCTAACATTTGAATGTTGTACAACTTCAAGGGAGAATGTCTCAGTTAGATACCTGAAGGACTAGTTGGTGAAGCCCAGAAAGTGATACGATTGAACGCAAGCACGACAAGCAGGAAAATGGAAAATTCATGCCATGGAGAGGAGCGTGCACCATATTTCTTCGTACAAGCTTCAGCTACTTAATAACAAACAACAATGTACTTGGGAAATAAAATGGCATAGATATTGGAAGTGTGAGACTAACAGTTTGCCTCGTCTATGTCTATGCTAAGCGATGGGATCGGGTGTTTTGTATTCATTTCCTTAGTGAAAATCAAGAGCAAATAGTCATTTCAGCGGTATTCTCCTGAACTTGTAGATCCTTAATGATGTAATCTTTCATATTGGTTATCGCAGTCACACAAGCACCACATCGGTAGCCAAAGTTAGGGGCAACAAATTGGCTACAGTTCTGTGTTGCCGCAGTATATACTTCGGTGTAGTTATTCTTGAAAGTAGATAGGCTAAGGCCTACACACTTGCCATCTCCTAGTTACAAGGTATCAAAGTTGCATGAACGCTTTGATAGACCGTTTTGAGATTGAAAAGAGGAATAGCAGTTTTGCCATCTAGCATTGTTGGCTTAAAAAGATGCTTTGAGTCATATTGGTCCATAGAGCTAGAGCTAGAGCTTGGGACAAGGTGTTGAGGGGATTTCGGCAGCACTTGGTTGTATTCACATGGTCCCATACTATCACTTTCTCATCCTGAGGCTCAAGGCATTCTCCCTCCACTTCATGGGATACTTGTTGAAGTCAAGTGCACAACCTGTGAGTAAATATATGATATTATGGAGTAGTTAGGAATTGGTTCGTAGGTTAGGCTTAAAACATACTATTCATTATACTAGCCTTCGAATACAGAAAATATAAGAAACAAATGACTTACACCAATTCCTGTCATATTATAGGAACCTGAACTAGGACAATGTTGTGAAAAATTACTATGATATGATAGGAAGTGCATTCTTTTTTTGAATGCAAAGATGGCCAAGAAGCCATCACCGTTCCATTACTGAGGTATTAATGAAACAACAAGCATCACATAGGGTCTTGGTCTCGAGTCCACACATCAAAACAAAACACAGACTGACCGCTTGGCATCTCATTTCACAGAAATAGTTTTGCCAACAACTCTCTAAGTTCTTCGCTTGGCTTCTCAGATCATTGATACAGTAGGACATAATAATTAACCTAGTCCTATCTTCGTTCCTCTTTTGGTTTCCTCTCTTCTTTCTAATATAACTTTTGAAATGGTCAGGTCTTGGTTTCTATCTGTAGGTGATCGTATGATCATCTTTTTTGGAACTGTATCAACTGTTTCATCTTTCATTGTCTTTCTGTTGTTCTCCATTGTGAAGTTGATTCACTAGGCTTTCACTTTCTTAAGAATTCTCTATTATAATCCCAACAAGATAAACTTTCTCCTTAAGCCTACCACTCTTTCACCGTAAGAGAGAAAACAATCTATATGTTATTGGGCCTAGGCTATATTTCTAATCCATGTCATGACCATGTAGGTACGTTCTCTCTCAACTGCCTCTGCCTATTGATCTTATTATACCTTTATGCACGCTATTGATCAGTGATATGCAAGGGATAGGAACCAACTGATAAGTAATAGTGTTTGAATTCATTTTGCAGTTAAAAAAAAAAGAGAAGCATGTTGTTTAAACCGAAAAGAATAAAAAAACGAACTTGTTACCAAAATGAGTATTTACCAAACTAACCCACTTTCGAAATTATTTACCAAAATGACATACTCGGTCTTTGAAAGACCGAGTTTAGTTAAAAATAACTCGGTTTTTCAAAGACCGAGTGTTAGAATTCGAAAAATTCAAGACTAACACTCGGTCTTTGAAAAATCGAGTTAGTTTTAACTAAACTCGGTCTTTCAAAGACCGAGTGGGATGATTTGGGAATTAAAAATAAAAATAGGGCAGTTTGGGAAAACTTTCAAAAAGTGGGGCAGTTTGGGAAAAAATTCAGCACCTGCTCTCTTTGCTGTGTGTGTGTACACACGGGAGAGAGAGGGAGAACATGAAGAGTTGAGAGTTAGGGTTTTATAATAGTGGGGAGATGAAAGGTTGGGAGTTTGGGAGTTTGAGGGAGGAGTTGAGAAAGTGAAGAGATGTAGAATTAAAAAGAGGAGTTATTAAGTTGAGAATTTTGCAATGTAGACCCTAATCTAGACCTTTAAATACAACTCTCTTCTTCTCATTCCATACACAAAAAACTAAACAAAATTTAGAAAGAAAAATAAAGTGAGAAGAGAGTGTTCGTGTGTTTGGAGGCTCTTGCTAGGAGGAGAATAACTAGGAGTTGCTTTGGAGCTAGAAGGAATGTTCCCTCTTTCTTTTCATTGTTCAAACTTCAAAAGGTGGGTATTCTCTTACTTTCTAATTATAAAGAATAATGCATGCTAATAATAACAAATGAGAAATTTTGATTTATGTGTAGCATGAATAGTAGTGAGATATGCTATGTTAGGTAATTAAATTTATGTCATGTTAATTAGTAATGAGAAAAGAAATGATTGATTAGTTTCGTCATGAACTAATATGCATGAAGAAATAGTAGATTGTATGAAAATGTTGGAAATATTCCTTTTGATAAACAAATAGAGTTTTGTAAGGTAAAGTTGATATTATGGAACTCATTGGATCGTTATAAGAACATAATATGCTATATTTGATTAGAAAGAATGAATGCAAGTTGTGTTTATTAATAAGAAGAAACGACTTTGAAAGTTTGTTTTATTTTTTTTAAAATATGACTTATCAATCAGTGAGTTACTGTTATAAAGTAATTTCAGTTTATAAAAATTTATTTCAGTCAAATAAAAAGTTTGATCAAATTTGAGGAAGCGAGTTTTTGTAAATAATAAAATAACAGAAGTTGGGACAAAAGCCACCAAAGTGACTTATATGCCATTGGGTGCAAATGGCCCAGTGGTCGAGCGTGCGCTGTCTCTTGGTTTCACCCTGGATTCGAATCTTAGTATGCCCAAAATATTTTCTTTTGTTTTAATTTTAAATGAACACAAGAACTGAGAGTGGATATAAGTGGGTTCCGGTGTGGAGTTTAGACACCAAAGTCCACTTGGACTAGTGGTTGGCGAGTGGTGCCTGGGCGCTGTCAGGTCGATCATGAGTTCGAAACCCATGAGTGACTTCTTTTTTATTTTTGTGTGTTTTTTAAAGAAATTTGATGGGTTCTAAAGCCTTTTTTTAAAAAAATGAAGAAACATCCTAGTATTCTTATAAAGTAAAAGGAGACATTTGAGATAGAATGAGATTTGGTTCTCAAGTTAATTAATTATTTAATAGCATGATTTATCTCCTTAAAAGAAAAAGTAAAATTTTGAGGTGAGAATTAATTCTCTTAATGGGATTATGCAGTGATGTTGAGTAAGAAATACTTGATTATTATATGTGCTCAAATTTGATAATAAGTTTTTGACTTAAGATTTAATTATTAAAGAATATGACAATTATTGTTATATGAATTGATTCTCTTGGAAAGATATTTTACTCTTACTTAGTTCAAGAAATATTTTTGCGATGGTTGAGATATATCATATGAGATCAAATTGTTAATGAGTTTTGTCAAAAATAAATTATTAAAGAAAATGAGATTTATATTAGAAGAAGAGTAAAGTATGGTTAAACGAATCGACTTCTCTTGAAGAGAATACACTCTTATTTGGTTTAAGAAACACTTTGATTGTAAAAATGAGACTTTAAAAAGGAAATTTGAGATAGAATGCAAGTAATGATTGAAAATTTTATTATTAAAAATGTATGACTTTAAAGAGTAAAAGAAATATACATTATGTGAATTAATTTCTCTTGAAAAGATTGTACTTGGTTATTTGGAGTTGTTGCATGAGTTTAAATTTCAAATGAAATTGCAAGTGATGAATTCATTATTGTTGTTAATTTATGAATGAAATTATGATTTGATAAGAGATTCATGTATTGATGCTAAATGGGATATAGGAAAAATTATGGATAAGTTAAGGACATGAATATAATAAGTTTAATACATGTTTATTAAAGGGTATGTGTACCCATGGATTCTTGTACATGAAAAAGTTTGTGATTTAGAGTTAGTGAGACCTCGGGTACCGGTAGACCTGACAAACGGGTTGGGTCGGGTACCCATGGGTATGGGTTGCTTGACCCACGGGTCCAACAGGCCGGGTCAAAAAGTAACCGCAATTTTTTTAAAAGTTATTTTCCAACCCGGACCCGGCCCGCAGGTACCCACAAGTACCCATGGGTACCCGCCAATATTTCATTGTTTATTTTGAGTTTGTTTTGGGATTTTAATAAATTTAAAAATTTATTTTAATTGAATTATTGATTAAAAACATTAGAAACATGCTATCATTTTTTTAAAAAAGTAAAATATAAAATTGAATAACTGAAACAACAACAAATGTAATCAGGAATCAAGAACGATAATTTAATAAGCTTGTTGTTTGTTATTTTTTTATGCTCCTTGTTCAGATAAATATATGTATCAACATTCAAAATCCAACTAGCATTTCAATTTATTATTTCATCAACAAAGACAAAAAAGCAATAATTTGTCCAATCATGAAAAGAAAGAGCAATTATTTTTCAAAGTATACAGACATAATTGAGTCTAAACAAAATTTAAACATAATCAAAAATACAATTGCAAAATCAAAACAATGAAACCATATGACAAGTTTCTAAAGTCTTGAAATTAATTACATTAAAAACAATGAAATCAAATAAAATTCAAACTCACCACACTCAAATAAATTACAACTCAAGTTGATGAGTATTTAATTTAATGTAATTTATTTAAATATATGGGTACCCACGGGTACTCGTGGGTATAACCGACCCGACCCGCGGGTTCACGGGCCGGGTAAAAAAGTAACCGCTCATTTTTTTTCAAAAATTTCCTTACCCGTACCCGGCCCGTACGGGTACACCCGTGGGTACCCACGGGTCACGGGTCAAGATTGCCAGGTCTAGGTACCGGCACTATTAAATTGAAAAGAGTTGAGATATAAATTAAGATATGGCCGTGGGGCTATCTCGTATTTTTGTTGATTAATTCCGGCAGGAGGTAAAACTAATTCTAGGCTTGAAAATTATTCATGTCTTGAACTAAATATTTAGGCACATAAGTGAAGATGTAGTAAACTTGGACAAACGTAAGTGGGTGCTTCTATATAGTCGGCGGTGGATCTCCGTAGCTATAGACCCAGTTGGTGGATTGTGGTTGCTCTGATGGAGACGAGCTTTTATTTTAAATCCGGAACTTAGCGTAGTCGGGCGGATAGTTTGCCATACTCCAGTGTATATACGTATACCGGGGTTAGAGGGGCACTTGCGGGATGATTCGCACAATGAGAGATCTCTTATAACAGTCGGCGGTGGATCTCCGTGGCTGGGATCCATATTCTTGGAATGATCTAAACCTTGTGTAATACCCTGATTTTCATTTATGAAAATTATTATTTTTATTTTTGTACGTATGTGCACGTGCAATCTCGTGATATAATCTTATAATTATTTTCATTTCATAAACAAATAAGTATATATATATATATATATATATATATATATATATATATATATATATATATATATATATATATATATATATATATATATATATAGGTCTCCTCCATTTGTTTTTATTAAAGCTCATTTTTCTTTAATGAACATAAGTTTCTTTTATAACCCAATTTAATTTATTTTTGTAAACTAATTTGGCCCATTAAATAAAGGTCTATGAATTTATTTTCTCTTTTAAATACAACTTGTAATGTAGATAATTTTTTAGATTATTTTTATAAAGAATAAAATGTACAATTTTTAAAAAATGGGGGACTATTGAATGCACGTGCATTGCACGTACACGTGTGGTGTGCACTCCACCTTGGCCGGTTTTGAATGGGAGGGAAAGGAAAAGAGAAGTGGAGTTGTGGGAGGTAGTTGTTTGGATCATGGTTGGTTACTACAACTTCTCCTTAAATTCTAGCATTTGGTCCTTAACTCCTAGATTAATCCTAGCCCTTTATTTGTCCCAAATTTTAGTATAAATACCCTCCCCCCCAGGCTAGTTATTCTTGCACTCTTCATTCTCCAAACCTATAGTAAGAAAATACAATTATTAGTAGTGAGTTAATAGTAGGAAGTGAGAATAAAAGATTGAGAGTTGAGTGTTTGTGCTTGCATTCAAGGAGGCCGGCTACTAGGAAGGCTCCGGTTGCACTTGGGAAGCATCGGTTTGCACATCAAGGAGGAGGAGGAGCACTCGTTTGGAAAGCTCGAGAAGGACTCTTTCGTTTAGGAGGTGTCGTGAATCTTTCTCTCCAAATAAGGTGGATTGTTTTTCTATATTTCTAACTAGATATCATGCTAGGAGTGATTGAAATGATAATGCATGAAAGAAACTAATAAGAGTACACTTAATTAGAAAAAGGACTTGCTAGTTGATTAAATTGAATGCTTGATAGATTGCATGTTATCTTGTCATGAATTTTAAGTTGTATGTGAATCGTTTTGTAGTGATGGAATATATGAATTAGAATTGTTGTTAATATCAAAACTAAGTACAAAATGCTAGTAGATGAAATTGTTGTTTTTGCGAGTTTAGTTGGACTTTCGTGATATTGTTTGGAATGAATAAATTATAATATGCTTTTGGGCTTATGAAAGAGAGAAAAACAGGGAATTAATGTATAAATCTTTATTACTAAGTTGTGTGAGAAATGTCAAAATGATTTATGAAAATAGTAGTACGCAATTTAAATTAATTGTATGAGAAATGTGCGTTTAATTACTGGAGTGTTGAATTATGTTAAAATCGACTTTCTGGAGATTTATAGGAATTTTAGTGAAAGCAAAACTAAAATAGGAGCTTTTGAGCATCGAATTGTTCTAATGAACAGAGAGTCGAATTAAATAAAATGCGAGTTGTAGTTATGACAACTTGAGCCTATGGTCGAAGAGCCCGTGGGTGCTACAGTAGCGCGGGTGTGTGTGGGTTGAGGTAGCTGGTTCCATACTTGTGGCCACCATTCTTTTATGTGTGTTTTAAATTAAACCAGTTTCGGACAGAGAGTATATAACTCTCCGTATTCTTTTTATATCGTTGAGCGCAAGTGGCCAGATGACTAGCGCATGCGGTTGTTTTCTCTTGGGTCGTGGGTTCGATTCTTGGTGCGGCCAGAATGCTAAAAAAAAATTTTAAAAAATGATTTTTGGGTTTTCTTGATGTGTAAAAATTCCGAAAAAATACTATTATTATTCTAAAATCATGTGTAACTTTTGAAAATTGTTTGGGAGTTATTAGAATGAAATAAAGTGCATTTTTTTAAAGTAAAAGTGTAATTGGAACTATAGTTACACTCGTATAATTTCCATAAAAATGTGTTTTTACGAAGAAATTAAGATAAGTGTTAGAAAAGAAAATTTGAAAGAAAGAAGGTATAAATGTGAAGTTCTATATGAGTTATTTCTTATTAAAGAAAAGTGTGATAATAGTGAGTTTGTGAATATTCACTTTGACTAGATATTTTGTGATATGATTTTAATATGGAAATACATGTTAGTTATGAAATGCATGATGAATAATTGAACTCCATGTATGATTATTGACTCATGAAAAGATTAGAAATCATGTGATTGAAAAAGAGACATGTTCTTGAGTATGACAACTCAGATTGTGAATTTGTGAATTGAAATTGAAAACTAGGGTGTAGTCAAAACTCACACCGGCAAGTGAAAAGTGATGAGATATGATAATTGAAATTGAAAAGACCAAGTTTGGGTCAATGTGAAATGAAAGAAATAAGACCGGTAGTAGTGAGAGGGTTAACCCTAAGAGATTGATTTTGTGCATTATTTCATTAAATTAAGGATTAGTACATAGTGAAAAGGTGATGAAAGTGAGAAAAAAAACACAAGTATGAGGGTCTCGAGTCAACGATGTGGGTGTGATTCACAGTTTGTCTTCACGATGCGTCGTGACATGACGTGGGCACTGCTCCAGAATTATCGGGATCTTGGCGATGCTTGTGGGGTGTTTGGTGACTGCGAGAGGATCGTGTGCCATGAAGGAGGCTGAATTGTCCATAGATAGTCTTCACGATGCGTCGTGACATGACGTGGGATTCCCCTCCAGTGTTTCTGTACATGAGCTCGTACTCATAGAACATCTAGGATACTTACCGTAGTTACAGTTGTAGATTAAGTCATGACGAGGGATTGAACCCTACAAGATGAAGAACGATTAAGAGGCTTGCCCTCGGACCTATGTAGTATGGGATGCATAGAATCCGAACAAGTGCACATTAGTGTCATGTAATATAAACAACTGCATTAAGGACTAAGTGCACAATCACAACACGACATAATTAGGGTATTCCCCCTAGTTTGATATGTGAACAAGTTTGTGTTGGTTAAATATGGAAAATCAATTATACTGTTTCCGGCATAGAGAGGATGGCCGTGTATAATATTCGTCGGTTGAATAAACTGACGTATCCATAGTTTTGTATGCAGGATAAATGTCATGATAAAGATTAGAGAAGAACTGATGCTTAGAGACTATTCAAATGTTGTTGTACTTGTATATAAATGTTGTAAATTTGCTTCCGCTGTAAAATGTAAAGTGTAAAGATTTCTTGTAACTCTGATGTAAAGTGAAAAGTTTTAAATTCCTTGTAAAATTGTACGAAAGAAGTGTAAAGATCCTGTGGAATCTCGAATTCAGTTGTATTTTTGAATTCGGGGTGTTACACCTTGCTTTATTACTGGGTAGTTTCATGGCGAGGGATTGAACCCTTTATTGTGGAGTACGTAGGCGCTTGTCCTCGGACCTATGTAGTATGGGATGCATAGAATCCGAACAAGTGTGCATTAGTGTCATCCTAGTATAAATTGTGTGCATTAGGCATTATGACATGGCATACACTTACATGTTTAGCGTAGTCACAATTTAACACTTTATTGTTCATTCAATTTTTGTGGTTTGTTAAAGTAATGAGATCGTTATATGTACGGCATAGAGAGGATAGCCGAGTATAACATTTTTTTCAGTTGTAAATGATTGACGTGCCCACAGCTTGATATGCAGGTAAGGGACGTTTCTATGAAGATGTTATGATGCAGTTGATGACTTATATTGTTGTATTTGTACAAGTTGTATTTCATTTCATTGTTGTATTCTTCCGCTGTGTAAACAAAGATGTAATGTACTCTGATGTATTATTTAAAAAGTTTTAATTTCCTTATAAAATTGTACGAAGTGAAGTAAAGATCCTGTGAAATCTCGAATTCTGTCTTATTTAAAATTCAGGGCGTTACAGCCAACACTTGACATTGTACTACAAAACTCCTTAAGACTAACACACTCTCTATGCTCGAAGCCGCCATGAAAGACCCCTTCATAATACTCGCAAGCTGTTAAACACCACCCACAACCCCTGCTACGACCACCTCGTCATGCACATCAAAATCCCCCCGCATAGCAATACTAATGCTCTAAGCATCGCAAGAGCAACTAAAAGTTTTTGCTATATCACGAAGAACCTTCACCCAAAAAATCAAATATACAACCTTACAAAATTTTTTAAAATTTGTGGAATTTCTTTTTTTATTTCATGGGTGTTAATCAATTTGTCGTGCACCAGATTACTTGGTGCACAACTAGTAAAACAAATTGCCACAAACGAATAAAGGAAAAGAAAAGAAAATAGTTGAATTACAATTTTTATTGAAAATTCAGAGGAGTTTTACCTTTTATGGTATTTAGGTCATCTCCAACCCAACGCCAAACTGGCACAAAACACCATTTGTTGGTGCTGGTGAATAGTGATGCTCTAAATCTGGCGTGGCACTGTTCACACGAACGCCAAATTTTTTTATTTTTAAAATTGTACATTTTGTAAAGCGATGGAGATTTTAGTAAAAAGTTATATAAAAAGTAGGTAGAAAAGAATATGCAGAAAATATATTTTTTTTGTTAGAAATGATGTTATGGATTGTAGAGCAGTTATTGTTTGATGTAACTTTTACACCTTTTTGATGTAAAAGTTATACCAAAATGGTGTTGTGGGTTGGAGATGACCCTAGCCCTAAATACAAATTACGAAAAAGAGGGTTTAAGACAAAGCTAAAGTTGAAAAAAATCCCTTGAACTATTCCCTTTATGCAGAAAACCTCATTGAACTATTTTTTATGCAGAAAACTCCCCTGAAGTATGATTGCAAAAAACCCAATACGTGTTAGTGAGCTTTCTGCTAAAGTTTAGTGAGGTTTTTTGAAAATAATGAGAAAGATCCATGATATTTTCTGCATCAACTTGTAAACATAAATGAGGTTATCTAATACAAGTATAAAAGTTACATGTGGTTTTCGGGAATAGTTTAAGGGAGTTTTTTCATATTTAGGACACTCTATGGTTCACACCTTCACCAGAACTCCAGTGCCGCAAACGCCCTTCCTCGTTCACCCCCACCCCTAAACCCCTTTCTCTCTTTTCTTCCCGAGCGTGACTTGAACCGGACCGAACGGGCAGTAAAATCTTCATATTTTCTCCAATGCCGTCATTTACTTTCCCCTCTCTCTCTTCTTCCTCTTGTTGATTCGAATCCAACAACATTCATGGAGGCACACTCCAATTTGTCGATCTTTTTTTATTGCATATAAGGTGCTTGTGGAAATTCCTTTATTAATTAATTTGTGATTATTCTAGTTTTATATGTTTTACCTTTTCACATCAATATTTCTTTGGTTTGGTTTTAAAAGGGAAGATGCCCCATCAATAAGTAAAATCAACAAAGTTAAAGAGGAGGAGGCGAAGAACATAACAAGGACGAAGTGGATTCGTGATGGGGATTGCACCAGCTAACAACTTCTCGAAAGAGATGAGCATTCGGAAGAAAATTGCCAGCATGTAAATCTCAAAATCTTTGTTTTAAGATGAATTGTAGTATTATGTATGTAAGTTTATTGATAATCTATTGGGTCATTTGTAGATTCAACAAAAGGGAAGAGGACTTTGATTCGCTGAGAGAGTATAATGATTACCTTGAAGAAGTTGAGGATATGAGTAAGTGATTACATAAACAATCTTTTTGTGCATTGGGGTTTTTTGGTCTTTGTTTTGTTCTCGAAAATTAACGTAATTTCCACTCTATGTCTAGCTTTTGACCTGATTGAAGGAATAAATGAAGCTGAAATCAATGCTAAGATTGAGAGATACAGACGAGAGAATGCTGAACAAATAGCCAACTCCCAAGCTCGTAAGGTACTTTTATGCGAAGTTTTATAGATCGGTCGATCCCGATCCAATCCGATCCGGCCAATCCGGATTGTTTTCCAAGGGGCCGATCCGATACAACCCATAAATCTCGGGATCAAAGAGATATCTCAGGGTTTGGCCGAGTTAGCAATTGGATTAGATGGATTGACATGATCTCACCACGAATCCCTGATCCTATGATTAAAAAAAATTAAATATCTGAATTTTTTGTTCCTGTGGATCCTATTATACAAGCAATGAAGATTTAATTTTGTAATGATTTTTTTTTTTCATGTCTAGCTTATATTTAATTTTTCCCCTTGTTTGCAAATAAAATTTGTAGTGTTTGATCTACCTATTTCTACTGTTCTAATTTTAATCTACATTAATAATTCTTTAAAACAAATTAAAATGAAGTATGTAATTGAAAAAATTAAATTTGTAAAAATTTAAATTCATCAATTCATTTATAAAAAAACAGTTTAAATTATTTTGAAATTAAAAAATATATA
Source organism: Hemerocallis citrina (assembly GCA_017893485.1). NCBI lineage: Eukaryota > Viridiplantae > Streptophyta > Magnoliopsida > Asparagales > Asphodelaceae > Hemerocallis > Hemerocallis citrina. The sequence goes on from CM030359.1 coordinate 344,191,074, forward strand.
TTTATATTTTTAAATTTAAAAATTTTCGAGTCAAAGAACCCGATACACCGATTCAATACTACCGAACCACTCGATTCAGATATTGATCCAAATATTGGAAAACCCCGATCCCGAGTTTTAAAATCATGTTTTTACGAACCATGTCATTGAATTTCATTAGTTTATTGTATGCCTTTTTGAAATTTACGGGTTGGGGTTGTTTGGTGTTTCTATTTTGCCTAGGCTGAAGAACTAGCTGCTGCATTGAAGGCAAGCAAAGGGCCTGCTATGCAAATGGACACAATAGATCAAGTGAGTTGTTCTGTTGAGTTTTTATTTAATGGGAAAAAGTCAAAAAACACCAGAATATTTTCCATTTAAATCGAAACCCCAAACGTTATTTTTTTCTCACTTTACATCAACCGTCATTAAAATTTAAATTTTCTGTTAAGTACCCATTATGGAAATTACCTTTTTGCCCCTTCCTCTTATTTTATAACCTTTGTTGCTTAAGAGAGAATCACCTCAGGTGGTTTGGACATGTTACACGTAGACCTAGTAGTGCCCACGTTAGAAAGAGTGATTTATTAAGTATTGAGGGTAGAGTTAGGGGTAGGGGAAGACCTAAACTTGCTTGGATGGAAACGGTGAGTAAAGATATGATAGCTTGTGGCCTTACAGAAGATATTGCGCTAAACCAAGCAGAATGAAAAACCAGGTTTCATGTAGCCGACCCCAACTAGTTGGGAAAAAGACTTTGTTATTGTTGTTGTTGTTGTTGTTGTTTGTTGCTTTACCCCATTCTTCTCCCTTTCCCTAGATCCTTCTGAAAAGAAGTGAGAAGAAACAACTCGCATGGTAAATTGTTGGGTTTTTTCTTCGGAATTTATTTGAATTCATCAATGAAAACTAATAAATAAAACGAATGGCAAAATGATAATTTCATAAAGGGCACTTAACAGAAAATTCAAATTTTAACAGTGAAGGGGGGTAAATTGAGCGAAAAACAACTTTAGGGGGTTTCTTGATTTAAATGAGAAACATTAGTGGGTTTCTTGATTTCCCCCCTTATATAATTTAAAATATAGTCAAAGTTAATGATGATGCTCCATTCATCTGTTAAAGATTGCATTTAGCCCTCCAATATGTTGTTGTGTTTCTGTAGTTTTGACATATATAAATGGGTCATGCCCCGGCCTTGGTTTTGTCCTCTTAAGTACTTTCAAGTGGTTGGGCTCCCCACTTAGTTATACAAAAATTAAAGGAGCCAGTTTTGTTCTATGGGAAAAAAGGGAAATTTTAGAGAGAGAATTTGTAGGAATGTGCTTGAAACATGAAAGGTTCAAGGGGTCTGCCCATCTAGGATAGGTGAAAGGTTAAATCACAAGCTAGCTATAGAATGCAACAGAAACTAATTTTGTCTTTGGGCCCAACGTGTCAACAAAAGTATCCTGTTAGAGTTAGAACTGGAGATTTCATACTGATACTCTTGACTGTTGTGCTAGCCATAGAAAATGGTGCAATGACTAATTGGAGAAGGGTTTTCTTGATCAGCAGGTGATCGAAGTTTTACACACAAATCTTAAAGTTTGTTGGCTCAGAGCGTTGACCTTTATTTTCCTGAAGATGCAGTCACTCTTAGGCTTTGTTTGGGGCATTGCTTTTGATTGCCTAGAAACGCTATAAGGACAAAAGGAAAGCACTTCCAGGGTTTAAAGTGTGTTTAATAACAATGAGCAAAAGTGTGATGGACAAATTACCCTTATTCCCACCAAAGGTGCTTTAATACCATTGACAGTACTTTACTCCTCGCATAATGCTTTGTTTGATATTGGCATGAATAAAAAGTGCTCTTAGCAGAAATTTGTGATTTTTTTATTTAATATTTTTTCGAGGGAGGAAAAGCGATTATCCAAAACCTAGAAGCTCCGCTCAAGGTTTAGCGGAAAAGGGGGAAATTTTGTTTGAAACATATTTTTTTTCAATTTTCCCACACCTATTCTCAGCATGAATGTGCTTTTAGAGTCCTATGTGAAAGTGTCATTTGACAATCCTAAGCGATAACATAAATAACCTTAGTGTTATAGTATCTGATTTGTATCGATGATGGGAGAACTTGGCAATTGACATCTTTATGAGGTTTAAAAAAGTGTTACCAGGTTCATGGTACGTAGTGGTACTTGGTACGTAGTAGTATGCGGTACGGGTATGCAGTATGCTACTTGAGCGGTACGCGGTACAGAAGGGGTACGGTTAGTCGGATCTTTGATCTGGGTCGTGGTACGTTCGGGATTGCTAGTCCGAAACGTGACATTATATATATGGAACTCTTTGGCATTGAAAAAATTGATCATCTAATTTTCTGATCAAACACTGATGAAAACATAACCTTCAAAATTTAAATACGGAAGTTCACGATAAATATCTAAACAACATGTCTCCAAATAGAAACTTGACCACAAAGATCTAAATAGCAAACGTCTCCAAATTCCGAATTTCTAACGACTTAAAATTGAACCATAAGTCTTATGCTCTATTTAAAAAGTTCTACTAAATAAAGCAAGGGAACTAATCGGCTATTTGATTTTTCCCTTTTGCATTACAACAAACGAATTTGGAGATAGGTCCTTGTTGCAATATAGAATGTCGAATTTGAGATATTTTGTTGTAATATGATTGGATCTCCAAGTCTAACGATTCGGATCGTGGAACTAATTTGGGTTGCAAGATCCAGATCGTAGAACGTAGCGGCAGGGGGGGGGGGCATGGGGGGATGAAGAACCCGGTAACACTGCTTGAAACAATCCTTGACACTTGAAAGAGAGCAATTCACCACTAGCATTGCATTTATCAACTCTATGGACCAATTTCCATGCACACTCTTAGATTACAAATGAGGTAATGGAAGTTGAAAATATGATGCTATTCACATAAAGGCGTTCTTGCAAACCTGTAACTAAAACTGCCCAATTTGCTTAGGTGCCTTTGAAGATGTCCCAAGCAAGAAAAATTTGGAACGATTATATTTGAGCAGTTGTACTAGCAGGCTAAGGACTTTATGCTAGTAATGGGAGCCTTTAATTGATAATGCCTTTGGTGCATGCCTAACTGAAGAATTTAGGGATGGATAAATCTGCTTAGCTTGGCTGTTGCATTAAGATAACTAGTAATTTACACGTGCGATGCACGCTTTAATAATTTCAAAAAATAAAAATAAAAACTCTGACGTAGGGAGAATTCGAACCAGAAACCTCCTTTATATTAGTTATGTATGTGCGTTGCACATGTTGGTAGAATGACAAAATGACAAATGACAAATGACACTAAGGCCTTCTCCCATTATAATATTAGAGATAATTGAAATTATCTTCAATAGAATTTATGCTTTTTAAATTTGTAGAGTGCATATTTTTCTGTTGAACTTCTCAAGTCTAGAAGTTCCGTCAAGATCCATCTGGTCAGAGAGAAACCCTCATTGCACTATTTTGTAAAGTTAATTTGATATTCTCAATATGTTGGAGGTTAGTTGTTGCATGTTCTATTCATTTGTATGATATGAAGCAGTGGCTGGGAACACATGGCATTTTTGTCCAGAAACCGAAGTCTTGCAGATTAAGGATTGAGGGTGAAATCCTCTTGCTACTCATAAAAAATGCCACACACTTTTTGGCTTTTTGTTGCGTCAAGATTGTAAATGTTCAGAGGAGATGTCCCTTATTTTTTGAGAGGGGAAATCCTTCTCTGACTGGGTTTGCAAAAGGGGGAGAGTAAGAGATGCTGTACATTCTGACATCAATTTCTCTGCATTGTAGTTGTTTGGATGTGATTTTTCGAGTAGTTTGGGGTTGAGCTCCATGTTGGTGGGTTGAACACTTGAACTCGAGGACCTGAAATAGAAGAGAACAAGGTCGGAGCGATGGATGATTAGTGACCAATCCATTCTGACGCCAAGTCAGTGTTTTTAGGTGAACTAAAGCATATAAATGAGCATATGAAGAACATTAAAAAGAGACAGAGGGGAGGAGAGAATAGGCGAGGAGAGGTTGGTGGCGCATGGGGGAGTCAAATGTGGCGCCGATTGAGTGTTGGCTTCTTGTATAAGCCATCAGGTTTCTTTTGTGCCCTAAGAGAGGAGAGAGTCCTCTGTAATGAAGGGGACAAGGGATTCCATATAGAGGGGTTTTAGGGTTTAGACTTTAGATGTGGGTTTCATGTCTGCTGACTGATGTAGCTTTTGTCCTACTGAACTTTGGAGACTTATACCTGGATTAGCAGGCCAGATCCAGTTTTGCTCGACTGACCCCCTTGTGATGCTTTCTAACCTTAGCAAGAAACACTTGTTTCAAATGAGTTGTTGGACATCAGTTGGCAAGTCGTAGCTACTTTTTCCCAATCGAGGTGTCGGTTGTGAGATTGAAAGTGACCCAAACTTTGGTAAGATACTAAAGCCGAATGGCTAAATCCAGAAACACGAAACTCATCTCTTTTATTTCAGGTCTTTGAGTTCAACCCACCAACATGGAGCTAGATCCCCAAACTACTTGCAAATCCAAATCGAACTGTAGTGTTTAACTGCATTATGTTAAAAAATAAATCTCCTGATGATTGCTGTTCTTTGCCTTTTTTTCTTTTCTTTCTCCAACGTTGTAAATGAGACAATGAAAGATGATACTGAAGGACGTGCTGGCTTAATGCTCTGCTAATTTGTTTTGATCTATTCTACTATATACATGAATATATAAATGAAGAAGGAACATACACATGTGGTGTCATCAGTGTCACTTCCTGAGGTTACCGTTCCTCAGTATCTGATACTAAAACAATATCCATAGCTTGTGCTCTGCACATGTTTTTTTTTTATCGTTTGTGCTCTGCACATGTTGATAAGATGAAATTGTTGCAGCATGGTAATTGAAAAATAAACAAAGATTTGAATATAAAAAGTTGCTGTGAGGGAGACACGACTAATGAGAATTGCTTGAAGTTGGAAATCTTTGAGGGATATTGGATTCAATAAGACAAGTTTTAAACATCTGAAGAAAGATTAAACTGTATGGAAGATAATCCACCCAATCATATTATGGATAAGATTCAATTATTTAAAAGTTACATGACTATGATTTGATAAAGGTCACACAGGTACATGCTCACAGATGTCACAACCATTCCTTTTGTGTTATGCAGCGTGACCATGTATCAATACCCAGAGCAAGAATTAGGAAGATAATGTTACCTAGTTTTCACATGCTCGTGACTTAAAATGATGAATAATAAATGCTGACTGGTGTATGTTCATTATTTATTTATTTTATTTTCAAACAGGGTTTCGGACAAACTTTTCAAGGTGCTGGTGCTGGGGTCAGCGTGCAAGGTCAGTATGCCCCTGCTGCCGTTCCTGGTGGTGTTCTTGGGCAGCCGAGGCCTACACAACCTGCCCCAATTGGAGGCGGAGCCAACCACATGGATTCAATGGAGGGTTGTGGAGCTGATGACGAGGAGAGCATGAAGCTGAGGGCAGATAGAGCAGCAAGGGCTGGAGGGTGGACCATCGAGTTTAGCAAGAAGAGGACACTTGAAGAGGCGTTCAATAGCATGTGGTTATGATTTAAATCAGAGCTAATTATGGATGATATTCTTGATGGTGCATATTCTCCGATGTAACATCTGTTTTATCCCATCTCATTAATTTGTAATCGTAATAGTTGGCATCCTGCTAATTTGTAATATTTTCTGTTTGAGAGAATGAGATGGGGTTATTTGTACCTTTTTTTCTTCTTCTAATATTTATTGTATCACTACTGCTACAAATTCATTCTGGTAGACTAGTAAACTATATCATTCTCCCACATTATATGTTGTTTTTCTTTAAAATTTTGAGTTCCTTCTGTGAAGAAACAGGATGACTTTTTTAATTAGGGCTGTGTCAAAAATCTGTAGTGTTATGTTAGGTATTGCAGAAGTGGTAGGAGTCAAGATGTTGTTGAATACCTTGTTCTTTTTCGAGTTTGGATTACTTTGCCAATCGAAGAACTTCAGACGTTAAATTATTATATTTCATATAGGTTATTATATTTCATATTTCATATAGGTTTGCCCTATAAACTTTGACAATGGTCTTCTTTATTAGCAACCATTTAGGCCTTGTTTGGTCACAGATATGATACTGTAAGTAAAATTTAGGGCAAAAATCAAAGTACATGTCTCTACAATGTTTGAAAAAATACATTATATACATTCATCCATTAACTTAACCCATTCTGTTAATTTTGAATAATTAAATTACATTTCTACCATTATCCTTTCATATCTCAATTTCTTTTTTCCTTTCTCCCATTTCTTCATTCTCAAACATTACACAAAACCAAATATCAATCTCATCATTAGCATTCAAAGTATTGAGTTCACTTTCTAAAGCATTTTTCTACAGATTCAATCTCTAGGCTTGGTTATTATGATCATGATGGAACTAAACAAAGCTAAGTGCATATTTGTATCCGTTCAATTTAGTTGATGGAATATATATATAGATTCAATCTCTAGGCATGATTATTACGATCATGATGGAATTAAACAAATCTAAGTGCATATTTGTATCCGTTCAATTTAGTTGATGGAATATATATATATATATATATATATATATATATATATATATATATATATATATATATATAAGAAATACTTCATTGACTTGAATGTTTTCTTTCAGATTCCTTGCCACCCATTGAAAATAAACTAGTGAAATGAAATAATTTATGTTTTATTGTATTTGTCAAATTATTAATACGCTAGCTATTAATCATATTATATATTGGAACTCATAATTTATTATTAAGCAGATTTCGTGGATTCATTGCTGATGATTATGGTACCTGCATGTCGCTGCCTGCGACGTCAAGGTTGAACCTTGCATTGATTTGATGAGATCCCGGTATCTCCCGAAGTCAACAACAACCACCCTACTTTGACAATCTTCTCTGTTTCTTACCTTCTTAGAACGAATCCACCCCAAAGTATTGAGTTCAATTCCTAAAGCATTTATCTACAGATTCAATCTCTAGAATTGATTATTAGGATCATGATGGATCTAAACAAACCTAATATTAATGCACAAAACACCGTACAACAACAACTACTACAATCACCACTATGTCCACTATTAATATAACCAAATAGATACAATACAAGCCAGAAGCAACCACTCTAAACAAAAAAATAACCTAAGCCAAATAAACATAAAAAACAATAAACAAGTAAATTAGTCCATCATCAAGATTAAACACAAGTAAGCTAGTCCATCATCAAGATTTGGTTTTGTTTAATGTCTAAGAATAAAGAAGGGGAGAAAAGAAAAAGAGAATGAGATATAAAAGGGTAAGGATAGAAATGTAATTTAATAATTCAAAGTTAACAGAATTGGTTAAGTTGACGGATGAATGTGTATAATGTATTTTTTCAAACATTGTATGGATATTTTTGTACTTGGACCAAATGTTGGGGGTACTTTGGTTTTTGCCCTAAATTTTATATGAAGGTAGATTTATGCCTATAGAATGCATGTATGTATGTATCTTTATTTTTGTTTAAAAAGTAAATTTAGTTGGACTGAAGTTTACATACATATTACAGTTTATGGTTTTTCATTTAGAGGTGAAAAAGATGGGGGTACTGTACCTCAAAAATATAATGTAAGCATGCCAAAATTTAGATAACTACATGTACATAAGTTACATTTACAAATCTTCATATCCAAACATGGCAATCTCTGATAATCTTTCGTCAAAACTGAACATCCCCTTATCACCTCTGTCCTGCATCTTTCACCACCATTGCTGCAAAGCGGATGGTTCGGTGAAGCTGCGACTTTGACTTCGACAATATCGCATTTCTTCTTTTTTGCGACACATTTGTAGAACTTCAACCAGTTAAAGATAATAAGGTTGCGTTTGGTTTGTTGTTTTGAAAACAGTTTTCTAAAAAGAATGTAAAAAGAGTTTTCTGAAAATGAGAGTTTAAAAGCTGTTTGGTAATATTTTTAAAAAATTATTGGGACCTCAGTAGGAAACACAATCTCCTTATTCTTTGTAAAATTTGCAAAATAGTCATACAACTAAGGCCTCTATTCGGAATAGCGACCTTAGTACAATAAAGACATCTATTCCGAATAGCGACATTAGTTTTAAAAATAAATTGATTGTCATTTTTAAAAAAGCAAAACTTTTTAGATTTTACTAAGTGTTAGAATACAGCTCATTAAATGTCGCTAAATCCATTAGTGACCTCATATATACTAAGGTCGATAGTGGGAATAGCGACGACAAACAAAAAATTCAAAAAAATTAAAACATAGGTTGCTATTCCAATTAGCAACCTTAAAAATAAAGATGCCGCTATTGAGAATAGCAGTCGCGGCTGACGTGGCACAAAGTAGTCCAAAAACGTTAATAGTCGGGAAACTGGCCAAAAAAAAAAAGCAAATATTTTCAAAAAGTGGCTTATGTAGGCAAAAAAAAAAACAAAAACAAAAAAAAACAAAAAAACAAAAAAAACAAAAAAAACTCCAAGATAGACCAGGGATCACCATCTAATAAAATTACCCCCACCCCACACAAAAACCCCTCAGAAATGGCATCCTCCCCACTCACCGCCGGAAAACACCGCTCCGGCGTAATAAAACAAATCACCAAAACGAACTTCGCCGCCGCACTCCAACAAATCAAAATCCACATCCAAAACTCCGATTTCATCGCCGTCTCGTCCCAAAAGACGGGCGACTTTTCGTCCTCCTCGTCGTCGCCGTGGCGGCGAGTCCTCCCCATCGACACCCTGGAAATCGCCTACCTCAAGTCGAAGAGAGCCGCCGAGACTTTCCAGCTGCTTCAGTTTGCAATTTGCCCATTTCGCATTGCTGGTGACAAAATCCATGCCTTCCCGTAATCATTCTTCAAACCCTTATAATTTTTATTATATTATTTATTTATTTATTAAGTTTTGGAATCATTAAACATTGTGTTGATTGTGTTATCTGAATGCAAATGATTATGAAATGTAAAAAAAAGTTAAATTTATTAGTGGATTTTGTAGAGTTTTCTCACATAACTTCAGTCTTCAGTTGAGTTAATGGAGGTAAGTGAAGGTTACTAGAGGCCACTTGTTGGACTTGTTGTACCTTCAGGTATCTAAACTTTGGTAGGTTTGGATTATATCGTGGAGTTATGTTACCTCGGGATTAAAAAATGAGTATTTGTATGATACTTACTGTATGGTAATTGGTAAATATGAAATGGTCATATACTATGGGATTGTTTGTTTCAATGTAAAATGGTGGAAAGGTGAGCACTGTATCTACATTCTTGCTCCCTTCTTTTCCTTCTGCCTAATTATGAAAGCATATTTAAATGGAGAGATGATGCAGCCTTCTTCATTATTGGCTCCTCGAGGCTTGGAAAAGCTTTCTAAGATTTTACATTCAGGCGAACAACTACGACCCCCCTTGTCCTCCTCTTGTCCTCTACAAGAATTTTCCAAATAGTGCTCTTTCAGTCTTTTACATTTGAAACAAACTACCTTTATGTGGCACAGGTACAAGTATGAAATTATGTGGAGAAGACATCACCACTCCCTCATAGTCATGATACGGCGACACTTATATGTATAATTTTTTTTTCTTTGTTTAATGTTTTTCCATATACGCCATAAAATGTACATTCTATGGTAATTCCGGACCTTTGTATTCTGTAGCTACGATATTATATGTCTGGACCTTTGTATTCTTTAGCTATGATATTATATATATCATAGCATCCAATAGTGATCTTAAACCTCAAGTTACCCTTCTCATTCCCCAGTAATCTCTCATGTGTCTCTTCCATGTCTATTTCTCCCAACGACAATGCGACTTTAATATCTTCAATTTTGATGAGGACATGGATTTGGACTTTGGAGTGTACGACACATGTGCAACAAATGCCACACAAATATTAGCATCAGAGATATGAATTGATACAGACATGAGACTCATTTTAGAAATGTTGGTGTAGCACAAACCATGTGTTTTATGTGACTGTGTAAGGCATAGCCAAGCCTTTCACATTTATGGTTTATATACAATAGCTCAATCTATCTCACTTCCTACTTATTTTATTTTTATACTAGTTAGTAGTTTGGTGTAATTTTTCCCATTTAAAGTATAGTATTTATTACAACGGAAATATGTATTTGTATGTGTGTGTGTGTATATCAACATGCAATGAGTACGGAAAATTTGTTGAAATTTTTAGAAATTATGCCTAGTAGCTGCATAAGTGACCAGGAAGTGCTTGTGTCCACACTTCTATACAGGTGTCATGTCATGATAGAAGTGTCATGAAATACTGCAATTTCATTTTAATGGTTATTTGCAAATGGCTTCCTATGTGCTTTAAGGATGGAAAACTGTCTTAAGCCTGTTCCTTCATTTTTCTTCGGACTTGTTTTTGAGCGTCTAGTGACTGGTTGTTGACATTGTAGCTTCTTCTTTTTTTTTGCAGGTACAATTTTCATTTGTTCCCAAGGGACGAGCTAAGCCTAGGAATGCCTTCATACAGTTTCTCATGTCAAACTTCATTTCTTACCTCCATGGCTCAAGAAGGTTTTGACTTCAACACTTGCATTTATGACGGTGAGCATAAAAAGTTTGGTATTCTCAGTTCTCGGTAATCAACACATCTAGACTCTGAATGGAATTTCTTTTTGCAGGTATATCATACTTGTCCAAAGCACAAGAATCAAAAGCCAAAAGGAGAAACCCTTCCCCTCAATTACATCCAACTCCTGCCTCCTCAGTTCCATCAGTTGCTGATTCACTTTTTATGGGAAGAATCAAGTCTAGAGTTGAGCACTGGCGAAATGCCTGCAATAATCAAGACAATGCAACTGACAGTAGGTCCACCAGAAGAAAATGATTATTTAAAAAAAAAATTGAAATTTATTTTTCTGTGTTCATCTTTATTGATGTGGCTTCTCACTGTTTTCTTTGTAGATTCACTTGTGGCAACATTAAGAAAACTCGTCTTGAAGGATGAACTCTTTGGTTCAAGGCCATGCATGACTATTGATGTCTGCAGTGATCGTCAAGTGCAACTTGCTCTTCAGGTAAAAAGATGATTAATTTATTTTAGCTTCAGCTGCAAACCAGATGCATTCTAGTCAATGATTTATGGAATCTGGAAAAGAAAACACAGTAGATTTGGATGTTTAAAATTTTAATGTTGAAGACTTGAAGTGCGGCAAACTTCGATGCAGTATACTTAGAAAAAACTTCTATACTAAAAGACTCTAGAACCCCCCTGGTTTACACTCGGGGTTAATGTGCCGTGGGCTATTAATTAATATTGACACGTACTTCATGTGGTTATTTTTTTTCTGCCTCCCTCTTTTCCCTTCTCTGTCTCTCACCCCTTGGTGTAGATTAGGAGGTCTCACCCCTTGGTGTAGATTAGGAGGTTTTCTGAAGTATCTTTTAGTTAGAGGGCCCTTTCACTGTCGGAGCACACTGCAGGACGGTTTCTGCAATTTACCCAAACTTCAGCTGGTATAGCTTCACACACCACACTTATATGATAATTGTTACATGTTTCTTACACCATATAATATATTAGTTGAGAATAATTGTATAGGTTCAACTTGAACAAACTTTAAAATGAACTATATGGATCTATTACCGAAAAGTTAACCCTGGTGCATCTTCAAATGAGAAATGGTTTGCTAGTCAGATTTTAGACAAATTTTTATTAGTCTCTCTTTGAAGAAGCTAACTGTATGTGCAATTTTATGAATGTAGATTGTTGGCAAGATCAGTGATGACCTTGTACCTTTAGTTGTTCCAGATGAAAAGGGTGGGCCCAAAGCTGTGCGTGTAGTGCTGACTAGTTCAAATGAGGATAAGAATCTTCTGATGGTTAGTCTTCTGTTGATAATTCTACTGTTGCATGGGCTTCTTCATCAACCTTTTACGAACTCTCTATTGTTTATTTATCTATTTTCAATACAATTATTAGGCTGAGCTTGAAAAAGTTGAACAAGAGAAGAATCTGAAATTCCGTGGGTTCCGAGAAGTCATAGATCTGATTTCCAGTTCTAAGAAACCAATCATTGCCTACAATACTCTGCATGGTGATTTCTCAGCCCTAACCTGCGGATTATAATTGGTTTGTATTTGGATTCATTTTTATGCTGATGGGTTTACTTTTAAACAGATTTTACATTTATCCATTCAAAGTTTATTGCCCCTTTGCCACCAAATATGAATGAATTCATGTGCTCTTTGGAGTTGGTTTTCAAGAATGTGGTTGACGTAAGCCATTTGTCAAAAGCAATTGGCCCTTTGAGAAAAGCAAAGAACCTCCCAGCTATTGCTAGTTACTTAAAGAGGCAATTCTTTGTGCCCCTAGAATTGGAGTTTCCTCAGGAAGGTATTGCCTTCTAAACATTGTGTGCTCGTCCTTCCAAGAAAATAAAACAAAAACATTTCGTGTCCGAACCTTTTCTGCGGTGTGTTTTTCTTGTTTGAAACTTATTCTCAGTATACTTCCATATTTTTAGATTACCCTGAAACTTTTTATGATATATCCCCACCTACAGAACGAAAATACTCGCAGTGGATGGTTATAGATACGAGATAAGGGTAGTTTGGTTGGAGTTTTGAAGTGTATCTGATATAACTTAGAAAGTTTTCTGGCTGTTATATTAAGAAATACCTTTTTATGATATATTTCCATTAATATATTTTATCATCAGGTAATGAAGAGAACCAAAAAAATCATGGACACAATGTTCTAAGAATAACGAGCTTGTTCGCCAAACTCTGCTACTTGCTAAATATAGCTCCAAGAAGTCAAAACACAAACAGAGAGCAGAACAAGTCAATTGACGATTTTTCAAATATCTTCCGTACGACTTGTACCAGCCTCAGTCAATCTTCAGATCAGGATATCGGTCTTGCATCTGATAATGATACCAGGAGGAAAGTAAGCACAAATAACTTGGTTTTCTTATGGGGGTTTGGTGTCGGAGTTACTGCTTCCAATCTAAAACAACGCCTCCAAACAGTTTTTGAAGACTTTGAGCTTCAGCTCGTCGATAAAACCTGTGCAGTCGTTGTCTTTGGGAGCAAAGAATCAGCTAAGGATTTACTCAAAGCATTCAAATCAGGAGAGACCGGATCTAGTGCTTTAATAGACATGATAGCGGATGGTCTGAAAGGGGCAGGATACCAGGCTTATGAGAAAGCGTGCAAATTGGATCTTTGTGAAAATGATTTAGCCGATTCCTTGGAGGTAGTTTTGGTGGAGTCTGATCCTGCAAACAGTCTTTCTGCATCGTTAGGCACGGATTCCTCAGAAATCTATTGGGATGGTGAATTGATGATTGATCTAAATGATCTCTGAGAAGCTATCTCATGAGTCCTGAAAGACATTTTTTTAAGTTGAAGAAATTAACTTGTAAAGTAGTGCAATATCAGGTGCAGAAGATGTATGAAGAGGAAAAGCGCAAATCTTTGTGTGATCATGAACATAAGAAACCGTTGCATTTTACTTTTAACCGTTCGCGATTGTTTTGCATGATGCAGATGCAACTTGAAAAAACCCTTCAACCACTTATTGTATTTGTTTAAGTGTTACTGTGTTAGATATCTCTAACGATGTTCTCCTATCTCACTTCTGTTGTACTGAGACCTAAGATGGCAGTAATGTAACTTTGAATGACGTCCCCCCCCCCCCCCCCCCCCCTCCCCCCCAGTAGGCAACTTTTTAAAACTAATTCTTAAAAATATATCATTTTCGAAACTAATTTTCAAAATAGACCCTCGCTGTTCCTAACTACGCTCTATTCTTTTTTGTTGATGCAGTGGCAACTGCGGTTTAAGTATATGTCACAATAATTCAACTCCAACACTTGTATCAAAATAGTGTTAAAGAGAAAACCATGTCCACCTTAGACCGCAGTTGGCAACTGTGTTCTTGATTGCACTAAGCTCGTAGTTTCCAACTGCATTTCTAATTGGACCCTATGAAAGATTGAATTAGGAATGCAGTTGGGAACTGCGAGCTTAGTGCAATCAAGAACGTATCCCAACTACATTCCTAATTGGACCCTATGAAAGATTGAATTAGGAATGCAGATGGGAACTGCGAGTTTAGTGCAATCAATAACGCAGTTGGCAACTGCGGTCTAAGGTAAACATAGTTTTCTTCTTAACAATATTTTGACCAAATGTTGGAGTTGGATTATTGTGGCATATACTTAGACCGCAGTTGCCAACTGCATCAACAAAAAAGAATATGACGCAGTTGGAACTACAAGTGATTTATTTTGATAATTAGTTTTGAAAGGGATCTATTTTGAAAATTAGTTTAAAAAAGTGACCTATTTTGGAAAAAAAATCCAATAACTTTGAACAAAGGATTAACTACATATGGATTTCTAATTATCGAATACAATGAGTTCTTCTTTTTGTTGTTTTGTTTTATCATTGGTAATAACAACTTAGAAATGAAAAACCCAATTAATCCATCATACAATAAACAAATCCGTGGGCATACCACGATACCCGATATCATTTCTGATTGCCATATCATTTCTGAGTACCATATCCTTCTCAGTTCTCACTGATCCAATTTTTGATTTTTTTCCCGAACTGACCCAACTGTTGAAACTAATTTACAAGATAGATCAGTTTCAAAACTAATTCCGAGGAGAGACCAGTCCTCTGCGGCATGTTCGATTGTGAGGCCGCAGTTAGGGCCTTTTCAAAAATGTCTTTTTTCGTGCGGTCTTAATTCATTTCATATTTGAGGTAGAGATACTATGAGATTTAGACAAAATTTTCTAAGTAGGAAGTGCAAAATGTAAGCCGCAGTTCCCAACTGCTGCCTAAATATAATAGATGCCACAGTTGGGAACTGTGGCCTCTGTTATAATAAAAAAGATATCAAAGTAAAAAAAAAAAACTATAACAAAGTCTACAGTTCTGTTATATTTATGCCCTACATTTATCTTATTTTAACTTATAAAAGTTTGTCTAAGTCTTTCTATCCCAAACTGCGGCATCGAAAAAATAGATTTTTAAAGTGGCCGCAGTTGAAAACTGCGGTCTCACAATCGAACAAGCCGCATTTCGTAATCTATGCAGATTGGTCTATTTTCAAAATTAGTTTCGAAACTAGTATATCATGGAAATTAATTTCAAAAAATGGGTCAACTCGGGAACAAGTCTCGAATTTTCTGAGTTGAATGAATAAAAAACCAGAGTTTTTGGCCTACATAGGCAACTTTTTAAAAATATTTGCATTTTTTGACCAGTTTTCCAACTATTTGCGATTTTGGGCTACTTTGTGCCCCGTCAGTACCGGCAGCTATTCTCAATAGCGGACTCTTCATTTTCGAGGTCGCTAATAGGAATAGCGACCTATGTTTTAATTTTTTTTGAATTTTTTGTTTGCCTTCGCTATTCCCACTTGCGACCTTAGTATATATGAGGTGGCTAAGGATTAGCGACCTTTAATGAGCTGTATTCTAACATTTAGCAAAATCTAGAGAGCTTTTGCTCTATGAAAAATGACAGTCAATTTATTTGTAAAACTAAGGTCGTTATTCGGAATAGATGCCTTTATTGTGCTAAGATCGCTATTCCGAATAGAGAACTTAGTTGTATGACTATTTTGCAAATTTTACAAAGAACAAGGAGATTGTGTTTCCTACTGAGGTCGCTATTTCCAATAGCGACCTCAGTTTTAAATTTTTAGGGAAAGCTCTTTAGGAATCGTAAAGTGTCTCAATACATTCATCCAAGGTCGCTAATCCCATCAGCAACTCATATATACTAAGGTGCTATTCTTTTTTTGCCTCTTATAAGAGGTATAAGAGATTTACAGTAAGGGCCTCTTTTTGAGGTGTTTTTTTTATATAAAAATAATCTCTTATAAGAATCTTTTATAAGAGATTTCTGTTCTTTTTTTCACTTCTTACAAGAGCCTATATTATTCCAAAGTCTATATTACCCCAAAGTATAAAAATAGTGAGATGAATGACAAGAAAAGATAAGTTCAAATTACTAATATATAAACTTGTTTAATGGCAAGTTAAATTCACAACAACAAAATATTTTTTTTTTAAAAAATGGGTTTGAAAATAGTTTGAGTCGACTTTGTTCTAGTGCGAATTGTGTCAAATACAACACTACTTCAAATACATCAACTATTCAAGAACATCATGGAGCTTACGATAGTAGAAGGCGTAATGATTTCTGGGCGGAACTAAGATTGATCAGGAATAAATGGACCGGGCCGTGGATGATTGGAGGAGATTTCAATATTACTAGATTCCAGAACGAGTCGAATGGTGAGGGTCACAATCGAGTGGACCGAAACGCCTTCAATGAGATCATAGAAGACTTAGAGTTGGTGGAATTAGAGATGACCGACAGAAAATTCACTTGGTCGAACATGCAGCGTAATCCGATTCTGGCCAAGTTAGATAGGGTTCTAGTGTCTAACGAATGGGAGGATGATTATCCCTTAACTAAGGTTAAATCCGCGTTGCGATACACATCAGATCACATACCACTTGTCATTGATAGCAAGCTACAAGAAGGGAAGAGGATTGGCGGCTTCAAATTCGAGAAAGCGTGGACCATTTGCAACGATACCAGGCAAATTATCGCGGACTCTTGGAAATTAGATACTAGACAAGTTTTGGCTGTCGGAATTTAGGTTGAGAAGTTGAGGCGCCTTCGAAGGAGACTAAAAGGGTGGGCAAGTCAAAAGAAGAGAGATATTAGCAATAGAAGCATTGTAGTTGTGAGTAGAATTTTTGAGCTAGAATCGTGTCAAGAAACGAGAGATCTGTTGGAAGTAGAAAAAGACGAGCTCTTCAGCAAGAGGCTGGAGATTCAACAAATCGGGAAGATGGAGGAGATGTATTGGCAACAAAGAGCAAGGATACAATGGCTGAAAGAGGGGGATGCTAATATGAAATTTTTCCACAAGATGGCTAGCGGAAGAAAAAGACAAAACCACATTACAGGTTTACAGGTGAACGGGAGGTGGACAGGAAATGAAGCACGCATTAGAAAGTTTCTTGACGAATACTACCACGATATCCTCGGTTCTAATTCTTCTGGAAGATGCGAATTAGCCCTCGATATGTGGTCCGACTCCAGAATTGAGGGAAGCTCGGGAATCGAAGCAAGATTTACAGAATCGGAGGTCCTAGAAGCCATTAAGACGCTGGGTCAGGATAAGGCCCCCGGCCCCGACGGTACGCCGATCTTCTTCTACAAAATTTATTGGGATATCATCAAAGAAGATCTTATGAACATTTTCAACGAACTGTACGTCGGTGCAGCAAATCTAGAAAGATTGAACTACGCTACAATCATTTTAATTCCTAAGAAAAGTGAGATTGCCTCCCATGAAGACCTTAGGCCGATCAGTTTACTGAACGGTTCGTTCAAGATCATAACGAAAGTTCTTGCTCAAAGATTAGCACCGCATCTGAACGACGTTATAGCTCCGTCACAAAGCGGGTTCATCAGAGGAAGGGACATTATGGATAGCATTGCATCTGCACATGAAATCGTTTTCAGAGGTCACAAAGGAAAAGTGGACGGTTTCCTCCTTAAACTAGATTTTCAAAGAGCGTATGATTCAATTAATTGGGATTGTATCGAGGAAACTCTGGAACGAAAAGGATTTGGCCCCAAATGGAGATTATGGATGAACAGTTGCATTCGTGGAGGAAAATCGTTCATCCAAGTTAACGGATGGCAAGGGAAAGAGATTAGGTGCAAAAGAGGGTTGAGGCAAGGGGATCCGCTGTCGTCCCTTCTCTTCGCAATAGTTGCGGACGGGTTAGCAGAGATGATAAGACGCGCCCAGGAAAACAACACTATCAGTGGCGTTCAGATTAAAGGAATAGCTCAGCCAATGACAATCTTACAATACGCGGATGACACCCTCCTCTTCGGGAAAGCTACCTTACCAGAAGTGGTAGCCATCAAGGCAGTTTTAGGGTGTTTACAAGGGTGGTCCGGACTAAGGGTAAATTACCACAAGACCAACATTATTCCGTTATCCGACCAGCTTACTTTGACCGCCGAAGAGATTGCGGGGATTTTTAACTGTAAGAAGAGCGAATATCCAATTAAATATCTAGGATCGCCAATTAGACCGGGAGCGCTTCAGAAGGAGGATTGGTATCCGCTTATTACCAAGATCGAAAAGAAACTATCTGGATGGCAGAGCCGGTTTCTATCGCTAGGAGGAAGAATAATTTTGTTAAATTCCGTTCTCTCAGCAATACCGCTGTATCTAATGTCTATTTACGAGCTGCCTAAGTGGGTTATTCAGAGAATCAATAAAGTTAGAAGAAGATTCTTATGGAAAGGAACGGACAAGGGGAACAAAGGATTACCCCTGGTAAAGTGGGGGAGAGTCTGTAAGAGAAGGGAATTTGGGGGCTTGGGAATCATGAACTTACATGATATGAATAAAGCTTTGCTGAGTAAGTGGTGGTGGAAGATAACTATCAAGCGTAAAGGATGGTGGAGCTTTTCATTTGATCGGTTTCGCAAGAGGAAAAAATATCGGTATGGAGGAAGGAGTCCTTCAGCCAAGGTGTCACTTCTTTGGAAAGGGATTGCTAAGCAGGGGGAGATTTTCCACACTAATATGAGCTGCAAAGTGGGAAACGGTAAAAATACTAGATTCTGGAAAGACAAATGGTGCGGACAAACAACGATGCAGAGCCGATTCCCCCAGGCGGCGGAGGCAACTAGGAATCTAGATCTTACTGTGGAAGACGTGTGGAAGAATGGGAAGCTCAAATTCGTTGTATCGAACAACATCGACGAAAGGAGTGTAACCCAATTCGAAGCGTTAAATAAACTAATCTGCGAGGAAGGGGGACAACAAAACAACCAGGAAGACGAGAGATGGTGGGATAGAGACGAGTCGAAAGTTTTCTTTGTATCTGGAATGTATAACTGGCTTAATGATGGGGGTCAGAGATGTAAAGATCAAGCGGTTATTTGGGGAGCTCACGTACCCTTCAAAGTAAAAGTTTTCTGTTGGCTGGTACACAAAGACGCCATTCTATCGAAAGTCAATCTTCGAAAAAGGAACATGCTGGACGATGTTACTTGCGATTTGTGCAGGAGTTCAGAGGAGGATGTCAATCATCTGCTATTCCAATGCTCCAAAGCTAGATTTATCTGGGAGGTTGTTTGTAGAGGATTTGGGATAGAGCGGGTACCGAATTCAATAGTGGACATCTGGGGGGGTTTTAGAGAGGATAACATTAGGGTCGGGGATAGAAAGGCGTGGGATATTACAATAGCAGCTTCGATGTGGAACTTGTGGCTAGAGAGAAATGATTTCATTTTTAGAAATATCTCATTTTCAGTAAATTTATCCATGCATAAAATTTTTTCTCTGATTCACAATTGGGCAGGTGCGGAAGAAGCCGCTAAGAGAAGGAGGATCACCGAAGAGGAATAGCAAGGAAGGAGTTCTTAGGGGGACTTTGCCTCTTCAGGGAGGCGAGAGATTGTTCATGTTTTCAAAAGAAGGGCTGAAGAAAGATGTTATTTTGGTTTTTATTTAGGGCTACCCTTATTTTGATGTATTTCTATGCTGTTGTTTTTCGTTACTTTTGATGTTGTTTGTTTTAGCAGGATGTTATGTACTACTTGTTTCTTAAAAACTCTTTAATGAAACGATGACTGCTGTCATCTTTTATCAAAAAAAAAACATCATGGACAGTGACCACTTCAACAATGCACATATATTATTCTATGAACAGTGACCACTACAATCACATAAGTTTGCGTATATTCTAAGGGCCCGTTTCATTGAGCTTAATTTTAGCCCAGCTCAAAAGTCATTTTGGACTGAAATAAGCCCAACCAAACGCAGCCCTAACCCAGCAGTTCACTCAAAATAGGAAAGACAAGAAATGAAGCGGAAGCATAAAAATCACGAACTAGTCCATCTGACGAAGCTCTTTGTTATAAGAGATTATAATAAATCATCAACACATTAGCAGGCAATGTGACAATTTTAAAAGTAAAACAATGATAATTGAAGAACTATAAGTCATTCGAACATTCAAAAGGAGACATTCCATGCAAACAAATGACACTCCTGAGTAAAATGCTAGCAGATGCATGGAGATGAGATATATCATACTGAAAATCAGAAACCTTCATCAACAATTATAATATAGACTTTTTAAGTGATAGAAGTCTTATAAGAATTTGAAATAGGCTACTAGAAGTCTTTTAGGCTTATAAGAGGTAAAAAGGCATTTTGTGAGGTTAGATCTAGGCATTTGATTTTGAGGTGATTGCAGGAGAGTATATATAATACGTAGTCTCTCACTCTCTCTCAGAGAGAGACAGAGACAGAGAGGAAAATCTCTTATAAGAGGTAAAAAAAGAATGCTAAAAATATTCTTATAAGAGGTGGACCACCTCTTACAAGAGGTAAATCTCTTATAAGAGGAGAAAAAGAACAATACTAAGGTCGCTAGTGGGAATAGCGACAACAAAAAAAATAAAAAAACATTTAAAACATAGGCCACTATTCCCATTAGCGACATTCAAAATGAATAGGTCGCTAATGAGAATAGCGGCCACTGCTGACGTGGTACAAATTAGTCCACGAGCACTAATAGCTTCGAAACTGGCCCATAATCGCAAATCTTATTTCTATTATAAAAGCCATAATAATTAAAAAAATCTGTCAAGAGACAATCTCAGCTGTTCATATATTGTATTGATTTAGGCGATTAAAGGCTGAGATTAAAACTTAATAGGAATGAGTATTACACGTGCAATTGCTTCCTTTCTCTCTTCTGTGTATGATTCCCATCTATCTCCAATTCGAAGAGAGAGAATAACATAAGCAGCACCCCCCTTGCCCTCCTTCTGCTGCCTCGATTCGCACGTCGCCACACGGCCAGCCGTTTCGACCTCCGATGTCTGCCGACAACCCCCCGGCGGCCGAGCACCCTCGGTATCCTCCTCCTTTTTTTTTATTTTTTATTTTTTTTCTGATTGATATTGATGGGTTCATGATGAATAATGAGTTGAATATGAACAAAAAGTTTTGATTTTTATGATTCTTTATGAATAACTTGAAGTCAGACATCCCTAACGGCTACGACCCCAATGTCATCCCATTCTTTCCATCCCTTCCCCATCTCAATGAGTTCTCAACGATGGACTTGGGTTTCTCAATGTATTTTCTGCAACCCTTGGTTGTGAATCTGATCATCTCTTATGATTTTGAGTTGCGTTATATGTTTATTACAAATTTTAATTTGGTGGGAGATTTTGGTCTTTTCCCTTTGTAATTATTGGATAAAGAGTTTTGAGTTGGGGCTGAAGGTGATGCTAGAATAAATGAGTTGAAGGTGAAACCTAACCATAATTTTACTCATATTCAAATTGTTTAGCACATGATGTGTTTGATGAAATTCTTATGCGATTATTTTGCTCTTAAGAATATTGTAAGGAGAGCCTATCTGAATAATTTGTTCAAGATGCAACTTGAGTGGATTAGCTACCCATCTCTTTTTGTAGACTGAGAAATGAGAATAGAGGACCATTAGTTTTGCTTTGATTGGGCAAATATCATAACAAGTGCATTAACTTTTTCCTTATCACCCACACCCTCCTCACTGCACACACAAACAAAAGAAGAAAATATGACACAAACATCAGTCTCCCATCATCAGATAATAGTATGAAATGGAACACTTCCGTTCCTTCGTGTTATTTCTGGTAATCAGTTACTCATAGGGTGCTGTAGAATCATGCATGCTATGCAGACTTACTTTGTAAAACCAATAGATAAATGTTTATTTTGGATGGATCTGAGGGAGAGTTTTGGATAAATTTAGTCAAAGTGATGGAAATTTTGATAATAAAGTGAGGGATAAGATGAGGATTTAGAGAAACATGGGGAGAGGAAGTAACTAAACTATTAACAAATGTAAATCCCAGTTTGTTATAGAACTTTAATGAAACTACCCAGGCAACTTCTTTTGTATCGAGAATAATGTATAGTTTGCTGTTCGATAATTAGGCTAAATTGTCTGATGAAATCACCGAAGAGAACATACATTCTCTTTAACCCTTAGTATAGACAGACTCAATGTTGTCATAAATTCATATTCAATTAAGTATTAAATGTTTGTGAATCTTTTCCCCTGTAAGTACTTCACTGCATTAAACCTTACAAGAACCGCAGAAAGGGCTTATGTAGGTCTCTAACAAATTATACTGTCAAACCGCTTTCCTATGGTCAGGATAAAGCTAATAATTGAGGAAGTTGAGAGGGAAGAGGCCATTCTGCTGGAAGATCTCTATTCCATGGATAGGAAGTTTGCAGAACACTACAGTGTATGTGAAAAACGTCCAATTTTGTTTTTATTCTACTTATGATATCTCTGGTTTAGGTCTTAACAGTTTCTATGTTGAATGACTAATATTGTGAGCATGTGAAGGTTCTGGAGCAAATACTTTCAGTGCTTATCAAATTTGTTAGAGATTTGAAGCTGAGTCATCAGCATCAATATGTAAGCCTGCTGAGTTAGTTATTCCCTGAAAGTTATGCTTTGTTTGAAAGCTATCTTATGTGTGCATGGGACTTAACTGCTATTTATCATATGTTGATTTATCAGTCACATTGTAATTTTTAATGTCTTCTCTTAAATAGGATGAACTGAAAAAAAAAACTTGGCTTTGTAAAAGGTGCCAGACAATGAATGCCAAATTGAGGTTAGTCTCTTCATTTATTTTTGTTTAGATCATGTTCGGAAAGTGCCACTACCTAACATTTTTCAATTTCTCATCTTTTCTTAAGAACCTGTGATTCCCAACCAATATCTAAAACTCATTATCTGGGCTATTTTTATGATTAGTTATCATTTACTACAAAATAACACTTAATAAGGCATAGTTTACACAGACATGCTACTCTTGTCAATTTGTCCTCAAGTGTCTGATGTGGGGAACTATATGAAATCACAATACGGGGATCTGCCTGTACTTTATAGAAACTGAACGCAATTATTAATGTATCTTGGTCAGATGGTCCATAGTTGATAAATTAAAATTCTGAGATATATCCTCTGGCAATTTGCGTATGAGATCTTGCTTAGAAGTTTCTACGGAAATGGTATCTTTATTATCTTAATAATTTATACATGTTAATTTTATTTTTTTTGAAAGATAGATAGAGCTCAAGAAGAGCTCTAGCCAAATATAAAGAAATTCAAATAGTTTTACACCATTCATTAAATATAATAATATACTATTGAAAAAAAACAGAAAATCATATCAGCCTTCTCTTTAGATCAAAATAAAATGATTTAGATCAAAATGTGCCGTTCCTCTTAGAAAGAAAAAGAGAAATCTGTCATGGAAGATGTTCGTAACAAGTTTGACTTCACTTCTGATATTAAAATGTAATTAAATGTATGTCGGTAGAGTTTGCCAACTTTTAAAGATCCTAAAGTATAATAAAATTAAATGGAAGCTGTTCAGACAATATTGTTTGATAAAAGATGGTGAGACCTTGTTATTCTTCAATAAGAACATAGCTGGAAATATTATTACTAGGACTATAACTTTACTGCATTAGGTACAATACAACACCACATTCTTGAGATCCTGTGTTTAGCATCTTAAACAAATTCCTTAGAACATGTCAGTCTCATTAAGCTTCTATTGGTGATCTAAATTTCGAAATCAATGATATGAACAAATTCCTCTTATCATTTAAAATTTATTCCTAGAAATCTAAGACATGCAAAACACAGTAATGAAATTACTGCACCCTTAACAATGTGTTGATGTACCAAGTTTATGCATCTCCATCACATGTATGCATACTACACAATACAACCTATGAAGGTATCATCACCAAAATTTGCACATGTCTAAAATTAGTTAGAATTTCTGAAAAAGAAAATTAGGTGTAGAGTAGAACTGGTTTTTTCTAGAGATCTTACAATGATATAAATGATCATGAAACTGGTAATCGTTTTGTATCTTCCAAAATAGGCATCGGCTACAAATACCCAATTTTATCATGCAAGCAGTGCATCATTTATTTTAGTTTATTTAAATTTTTTAATTCATGTACTCATTGTTAACCTGTTTGTTTAGTGTGCATAAACTTAACAGTCATTTATAAGTCGAATTTACCTGTTACTTAATATAACTTTGTTTTCTCAATTAGTACAGCTTCTAAGCATTCTGAAGTTTTTCATATTCATCTCTACCCCTCCTAGATTTACACAATTAGAAAATATGTTTATAAATGAACTTTTTTTTCTCCTTGCATTTCGATTGTTTCTATGTCAACACACATGAGAACATCTAACAACTCCAAAAACGCTGAAGCCAACTTTAAAAATTTGATGAGAGAGCTTAGATATATAAAATGAGACTGGCTCATATTTCTTTGTAGATTGAAGTGAACGGGAAGGATGCGGCTCCTCTTTACAAGTTCTTGAAATCGAAGAAAGGCGGGCTCTTGACAAATGGCATCAAGTGGAACTTCACTAAGTTCCTCGTGGACAGAGTGGGAAAATTGTGGAACGATATGCGTCAACCACCTCACCCTTGAAAATAGAGGTTCTACTTTCATAACCACCATTACCTGCTACTTCACTTAATTTGATATGTACTTACTGTGGCAATGTTCTGTTTGTGCAGAAAGTGATACAGACCCCGCTCGTAGTTTCATGAACTCTAACTTCGTACTGTGTCTCTGGATCTTAATGGGAGTACCTGGAATGCGTGATTATCTTTGAAAACTTCTACATGTGGAAATTGCATTAGCTGTTTGTTGTGTATTCAATAGCCATGTCGATGGGTTTTTTCTCCCAATAAATAAAATTCCCCTTTGGATGCTAATTATATTATCTTATGATTAGGAAATCCTGACATGATACAGCACAGTACTTAGTATTTAAGTGACGTATATCTCATATTTCTATGGTTACCACACTGTTATGGGATCGATGATCCTCTGATAAAACTAACTGTCATTGACGATGTGTATAGAAGTTTAACTAAAAAAATTGAGTTTGGTTGTAGCAACTACAATCAGACTTGCCCGTTGAATATTTTGTTGGATAATGGCTCGATTCTGGTTCAATTTGTTTATCGTATCTGCAGCAATCGAAAGTTCCAGTACATCAGTCGACTGACTATGGGAACCAGTCGACTGTCCAGAGAGAAGTTTCAAAGGCTAAAGATACAGCAGAAGCAGTCGACTGGAGAGGTGTCTCAGTCGACTGTCCAGAACTAAAGACCAGTCGACTGGTAAGAATACCAGTCGACTGTCGGTGGGTTTGTAAACCAGATTAGGCCCATTTTGAAAGGCCCAGTTGTTTCCCTATAAATACACCAATTAGGGTTTTGTAAAGGAGAGACCTCTATTCGAATTTTGCAGCCGTCATCTTTGTAAGGGTTTGTTTCACCTATTGGTGATTATTTGAAGAAGAAACCCCAACCACCCCGTGGATGTAGGCACTTGTTTTGCCGAACCACATTAAATCTTTGTGTCCTTGTGTTTGCTTGTTTTCTGTTTTCTCTCGCTATTTCTCTCTTTGATTGGTGGTCCATTCGTATTCCGCATTAGTATTCCGCATAACAAGTGGTATCAGAGCTTTCGGTTCGACCTAGAGGGAGATGGCGAGTGATGCTGATGCAACCAAGGATGTTGTGGGATCGAGTTCGTCCAGAACAACGATTCACAACGCAAAATTTGAAGTTGAGAAATTTGATGGAACAAACAATTTCGGGATGTGGCAGTGTGAGGTGTTGGATGTTTTTGTTCAACAAGAACAAGACATTGCTTTGGAGGTAGAAAAACCAAAGAATATGTCCGATGTAGATTGGAAGAAGTTGAATCGAGTTGCGTGTGGGACTATTCGGCTCTTTATCGCGAAGGCTCAGAAGTATGATTTGATGAGGGAAACCATTGCTGCGGTGTTGTGGAAGAAACTCGAAGACAAATACATGAGGAAAAGTTTGGAGAATCGGCTGTATTTGAAGAAGAGACTTTTTCGCTTCACCTATACTGAAGGTATGTCTATGAATGCTCATGTTGAATCATTTAATAAATTATTGGCTGATTTGTTAAATTTGGATGAGCAAATTAAAGATGAAAATAAAGCCCTAATTCTGTTGAATTCATTACCTGAAAGTTATGATCATTTAGCAACAACCTTAATATATGGAAAAGATACTGTTAAATATGAAGATGTTGCAAATGCTCTGTTGAATAATGAAACTAGGAGAAGAGATAAAATGGTTGATAGAGTAACTTCTGAGGCATTGATTGTAAGGGGCAGAACTGAGACCAGATCTGAGACCAAATCTGGGAAAAAGGGAAACAAATCTCGTTCCAAATCGAGAGGAGTTTCAAAGGACAGAAAGATACCAGCCAAAGATGAATGTGCTTTCTGTCATGAAAGGGGGCATTGGAAAAAGGATTGTCCTAAGCTACGAAATAAGGGAAATTCGACTGCAAATGTGATTGTTGATAATGTAGATAGAGACGAGGATTTTTCTTATGCACTTGCAACTAGTCCCTCACTTTATCAAGAAGTATGGTTTCTTGATACAGCAACATCCTATCATATGTCTTGGAGAAAGGAGTGGTTTACTTCTTTAGAGTATATGGATGGTGGGGTAGTTTTGATGGGAAATGATGCACCTTGTAAGAAGGTAGGAATCGGGAAGATTGAATTGCTAATGCACGATGGTCTTATTAGGGAGCTTTCAGATGTATGGTATGTTCCAGATTTGAAAAAGAATTTGATTTCACTTGGTGTTTTGGAGGCCAGTGGATTGAAATTTGCTAGTGAAGGTGGCATTCTGAAGGTGACTAACGGAGCACTTGTGGTGATGAAAGGGCAAAGGAAAAGGAACTTGTTTTTCTTGCAGGGAAAAACATATTTGGGTCAGGCTGCCAGTGTAACTGAAAAGCCTAAACAGGTTGTTCCCGACTCTACTAGGTTGTGGCATATGCGACTCGGGCATGCAGAAGAAAATGCCTTGCAGGGGCTTGTGAAGCAAGGGTTGCTTAAAGATGCTAAAGGTTGCAAGTTGAAATTTTGTGAACATTGTGTATTAGGTAAGCAAACCAGGGTGAAATTTGGTACAGCTGTACATCAGATAAAGGGTATCCTCGATTATGTGCACACAGATGTTTGGGGCCCTACTCAGACACCTTCTATGAGTGGTAGACATTGGTTTGTTACATTTGTTGATGACTACTCCAGACGAGTTTGGGTATATACCATGAAACACAAAGATGAAGTTTTGACATTGTTCACAAGTTGGAAGAAGAAAGTTGAAAATCAGACTGGAAGGAAGATTAAGGTTCTGAGATCAGATAATGGAGGAGAATACAAGAACGATCCGTTTTTGAAATTGTGTGAAGATGAAGGGATCCAGAGGCACTTCACAGTTAGGAAGACTCCACAGCAAAATGGGGTTGCAGAAAGGATGAACAGAACCTTACTTGAGAAGGTGAGATGTATGCTAGCACAGTCTGGATTGAAGAAGACATTTTGGGCAGAAGCTGTTCTATATGCAGGCCACATCGTCAACCGTTTACCATCAGCAGCACTTGAAGGCAAAACGCCTATTGAGGTATGGAGTGGTAAACCTGCATCTGATTATAGTTTTTTGCATATATTTGGTTGTCCAGCTTATTTTCATGTAACTGAAACTAAACTTGATGCAAGAGCCAAAAAGGCTATATTTGTTGGTTTCAGTACTGGTGTCAAAGGTTACAGGTTGTGGTGTCCAGAACAGAAGAAGTTAGTAATCAGCAGGGACGTTACCTTCGATGAGACCAGCATGATCAGCTCGGGACAGTCGACTGGTCCTCTTATACAGTCGACTGATGATCCTGATCAAGAGAAGCAGAAGATTAGCTCGGGACAGTCGACTGGTGCGAGAATTCTCCAACAGGTGGAGTTAGAAAAGCGTTCAGTTAGAAATTCTACTCCTGTCCAAAATGAAGATGATGTGGTTGATACTGAGGATGAGGAAGAAGTTCCTATCCAAGACCCTCCCCAGCAGGAAGAATCAATTGCAGCAAGAAGGCAAAGAAGAGATATCAAACGACCATCTCGATTTACAGAAACAGTTGCATTTGCTCTTCCCATCGTTGATGATGAAGTTCCCTCCAACTTCAAAGAAGCTACTAGAAGTTCAGAAAATGCAGATTGGAAAGTTGCTATGGATGAAGAGATGAACTCTCTTCATAAGAACAAGACTTGGGATCTAGTGCAATTGCCAAAGGGGAAGAAAGCTATCGGTTGCAAGTGGGTATATACGAAGAAAGAAGGTCCAACAGACAGTGTTCGGTTCAAGGCTAGACTAGTTGCAAAGGGGTATGCTCAAAAGGAAGGAATTGACTATGATGAAGTGTTCTCTCCGGTTGTGAAGCATCCTTCTATTCGGATTTTGTTGGCATTGGTAGCACAGTTTGATCTTGAATTGACACAGATGGATGTGAAGACTGCATTCTTACATGGGGACCTAGATGAAGAAATTTATATGTTGCAGCCAGATGGGTTTAAGATTACTGGAAAGGAAAATTATGTTTGCAGGTTGAAGAAGTCTCTCTATGGGTTGAAGCAATCTCCAAGGCAGTGGTATTTGAGGTTTGATCAGTTTATGAAAGTGCAGGGATATTCCAGAAGTGAGTATGATCATTGTGTCTATTTTAGAAAATTGCAGGATAGCTCTTTCATATATCTGTTATTATATGTGGATGACGTGTTGATTGCCTCTAAAAATGCTAAGGAGATTCAAAATTTGAAGAATCAGCTGAGTTCTGAATTCGAGATGAAGGATCTTGGTGAAGCCAAGAAAATACTTGGGATGGAGATAGCTAGAGACAGAGCAAAGGGCATAGTGAGTTTGACACAGAAGCAATATCTTTTGAAGGTGCTGAAACGGTTTGGTATAGATGAGAAAACTAAACCAGTCAGTACACCCTTAGCCACTCATTTCAGAATTAGTGCTTCTCAGTCTCCAAGTACAGATGAAGAGAGACAGTATATGGCTAATGTACCTTACACTAGTGTGGTTGGCAGTTTGATGTATGCCATGGTTTGTACTCGACCAGACATCTCTCAGGCGGTGAGTATGGTTAGTCGATATATGCATGATCCAGGTAAAGAGCATTGGCAAGCAGCTAAATAGATTTTGAGGTACATAAGTGGCACCACAGATGTGGGTTTGAAGTTTGAAAGGGATGACAATATTAGCAGGTTATTGGTGGGTTATGTTGATTCTGACTATGCAGGTGATCTAGATAAGAGGCGGTCTACTACAGGCTATTTGTTTACTATGGCTAGAGCACCTATAAGTTGGAGGTCCAATTTGCAGTCCACTGTAGCGTTGTCTACTACTGAGGCTGAATACATGGCAGTTGCTGAGGCCATGAAGGAAGCTATTTGGATTCATGGACTTTTGAAGAGCTTGGGAATTCATCGGGAGAAGGTGGAGGTACACTGTGACAGTCAGAGTGCTATTCATTTAGCGAAGAACCAAGTTCATCATTCGAGGACCAAACATATTGATGTCCGTTATCATTTTGTGCGTGATTTGATAAAGGATGGTGATATTCTTCTGGTGAAGATTGGGACAGCTGATAATCCTGCTGATATGTTGACCAAAGTTGTTGGGGCAGCCAAGTTCAAGCATTGCATGAACCTGGCTAATATTTTGCATGCTTGATGATTTGGAATGGGCGGTTGGAATGGTGCTTCGTTTTGTTTGGTTAGTATGTGATATCATACTAAGGTGGAGTTTGTTTTGTTACAATTGGTGATGAGCATTTGTTTTGGAGTATTTTTGGAGATTGCTTGGGCTACTTGGAAGATTTCGCCAAGGTGGAGATTGTTGGATACTTGGAAGATCTCGCCAAGGTGGAGATTGTTGGATAATGGCTCGATTCTGGTTCAGTTTGTTTATCGTATCTGCAGCAATCGAAAGTTCCAGTACATCAGTCGACTGACTATGGGAACCAGTCGACTGTCTAGAGAGAAGTTTCAAAGGCTAAAGATACAGCAGAAGCAGTCGACTGGAGAGGTGTCTCAGTCGACTGTCCAGAACTAAAGACCAGTCGACTGGTAAGAATACCAGTCGACTGTCGGCGGGTTTGTAAACCAGATTAGGCCCATTTTTAAAGGCCCAGTTGTTTCCCTATAAATAAACCAATTAGGGTTTTGTAAAGGAGAGACCTCTATTCGAATTTTGCAGCCGTCATCTTTGTAAGGGTTTGTTTCACCCATTGGTGATTATTTGAAGAAGAAACCCCAACCGCCCCGTGGATGTAGGCACTTGTTTTGCCGAACCACATTAAATCTTTGTGTCCTTGTGTTTGCTTGTTTTTTGTTTTCTCTCGCTATTTCTCTCTTTGATTGGTGGTCCATTCGTATTCCGCATTAGTATTCCGCATAACATATTTTACGCTGATCATGTGTTAATTGGGGTTGTTCTACATCCAAGTAGTAAGTTGAATTGTTGATGACAGGAACTGTAGTAACACAAGTTAGTTTGTTCTTCTCTTCCTCTATCTTGAACATTCGAATACATGCATAATTCAACATAATGCACAAAGTGTTCGGTAACAAGCAAATAGTGCTAAATAAAGATGCAACTGAATAATAGCTAAAACTAAAGTTTCAAGATAAGAGTTGGACTGGCAGATTGAAAAAAATAATCACGCGAACAAAGCCTAGAAGAAACTCACAAGATGTAGAACAACATGGTTTGAACCCTCCAGAATTATTGGTAAAATTGTTATACATATGGTGAGCATTACAATACAAATACACGTATATATAAGAACAAAAGTAAGCTGCTTGAAAAATTAATTAGCAGCAATTGCATAGATCTCCATCCTTCACTGCATCAAGAATCGGCTAAACCTGGATAATAAAAGGCCTCATTTTCATTGATGACTTGTAGTTTATCAAGTTGTCCTGCCTTACGAGCATTCCGGACACTTCCTGTACGAGATTTTCGGTGAGAAACCTTCATGGAAGACTGATGTTCTCCTTCCAAGTTATCCAACGAAATCTCGTTTAATTGTAAAGCAAATGAATAACATGATTTTTTGTGAGAACCTTCATCACCTGAAATTCTCATGTGATGTAAGTATTACATTCAGTAGTTGTGTTCAAGTTGTTCTCCATATGAAAAGTGTGAAAAATAATAACAAAGTATAATTCGACAACTTATACTTTTTTCTTTTCCAAAATATAAGTCATTTGAAGTCATTTTAAGTTTTCAAAATATAAGCCATTTTAAGTCACCTGAAATATCTCTCTGAGTACTCTCTCCGTTCCAAAATATAAGCCGTACCAAATTTTTTTCTTTTCTTCAAAATATAAGTCATTTTAAGTTTTCAATGGAGATATCTTAACATTTTTATATGTCCATATATTAATTTTCTATGCAAATTTCAATTTTATGCTTGTCTTGCCATTTAATGTTACACCTTGAAAACATACTAGCTCATTTAATAGAAGTCAAAATTTGGGCCCATTATATCCTTTCTTTCTTCTCCCTCTTCCCCTTTTATGACGGCTAGGGTTTCTCCAATCCCTTTAAAATCCGTGCCATGATCGACAAAATCAACCAATGCGGCAACTGGGTTTGAGTGCATAGGATGTACTGTTCTTAGAATTATTAGTGTGTATGGAGTTATTTTGTATAGCATATTTAGCATTTTTACTATAGTTCATACAGGAGAGGGCAGGGTGGACTCTACTTTATAAAATGTACCTTGCTCTCATGTGGCATTACTTTTGGTTCAAAAGTCGCTTTAGGCCCAAGTTAATTGTTTGGGAAACTTAATTAAAAGTTTGTTTAGCCAAAATATTTTTTTAAAATTGCTAAGGTTGGCCTTTTTCTCACCGCTCCTAAAGTGGTGCTTTCAAAAATGCGTTCATTTGCTGAAAACTTTTGATGGTAGCATATTTTTTTTCTTGCAACACTTTTGGTAACATCACTTTTATGCACTTTTCGCTCAAACCAATACCTGACGGAGCATTAGTCAATGCAATTTATCTTCCGATTTTCCTATTCACTCATAAGTTGGTTTCATCACGAGATGTAGGGTCCAATATATGTAGTATAGTCCCATCCCACCCTCTCCTAATTTGTATAATATATAACTTAACTGTATATGTTAGACAAATAGACCATCAATATAATAAAACACAAAGAAAGCTATCAAGTGGTTCTCCTTCAATCCCCTCAAAAATTAAAGGCCCAAATCTAATCTCACAAAATATATTTCCCCCCCAAAAGTTCCCTCCAAAACTCATTCAAATCCCCCACCCAAAATAACTCCTATATTTATTTATTTATTTTTTCTCTCTCTCTCTCTCCCTCTTCTATTCAAAAAATCAAGAAAATAAAATTTTTAAAAATTTTTAAAAAATAAAAAATTTAAAAACTAAAAAAATTAAAAATTTAAAAGCTTTAAAAATAGTTCAAAAAAATCAAAAAAAAATCATATAATATATTTTTTTGCTGGACCCCAAAAGTTTCTCATATAATATGTTTGCTACTTCAATTAATTTGCTCGACCTCCAAAACTATTTTATATGATTAAATAAGGTGCACCGTTTCGAAGACGTGCCGTAGGCATGTGTCAACGGGCAAACCTAGTACTCGTATAAAATGCAATGTCTTAAACTGCATGTTTTTTCCCTCTTATATTTTAATAAAAATGGCTTGTTACTCATTATCAAATTAATACTCGATGTCACAATCTAATCTTCTTGCTTGTGCATTTTATGTAGACGCAAGGAGTATAAATGTCCAGACATGCGAGCACAACTTCATAAGCCTCTTCGTTGTCGTGCCAAGCAATGGATCTACCAACATGTGCTTCTTTTATCAGCATTTTCTATATTTGTAAGTAAGAATAAATTCTTTTTGTGTGTATCTGCGGGTCTGCGTTTATGTAAACAAATTTTGTTTTTCGAAATGTGCATCTTCTTAGCTTCATAAGACCCATACAGAGTCTACATCAGAAACAAAAGGTTTCTACCAAAGCTGAACACGTTTATGAGAAGGTACTTTATGAAAGCACTGGTTCCCTTAACTCGTAAGAGCACTTTAAGATATATATCTATTCCATTACACTTTTGTCTTCGCCTACTACATGAGAAAATTTATCTGCGGGAAAATAGCAACCAATGACTATATTCTCTCTCTCTCTCTCTCTCTCTCTCTCTCTCTCTCTCTCTCTCTCTCTCTCTCTCTTGTTGTAGTTTGTTAACAGTATTATAGTTAACAGTGTTCCGATGAGAAAATTCCTTGAAGAATTAGTGAATGATGAGAAAATTGAGTACAATAATGAAATGAACTTAAAAATTGTCTTCTCTTTAAAGAGCTTATTTGATCAGTTTTAAAGCTCTAAGATGTCGTATTGTATTTGATTGTGTTTATGCTTATGCCAACTGAATATGACGACTTAGTTATTGCATATGGATTCATTTATTCAATTTAAACCTGGACATAATTTTCCTTTGTTGCCTTATAGCTATTTTATTGTTGATGGACATAAAACACCTTGCTATGAATTTGAAATTTTCTTGTAGAGAATTTTTTCCATATTGCATTAGTTTGAAAAGTTTTGTAAGACTTTTATGACAATTAAATAGTTTGATATATCATCACAACAAAAATCAAGATAGGGTAAACAGGGATAGCAATAATATTGTGAGCATTTCTTAGCAATGACTTTGATATGCGTGGATATATAGATATCTTAAGTTATGGTGATTTCTAATTGAAAATTAAGTTTGGTGTCAACAATATGCTTTCTTTTAAAAAAAAATTGATGTACATGTAAGTTTATTATGAATAAATCACATCCATGATGAAAAAAACATTATGGTTCGACAAATTCTTGATGATAATACATTATTTAGTATCAGATGTTAGTTTTATGGGGTAATGAGAATCAACAATGTGTACGCATTTTCTCATGCACTCCATAAAAAATGTATGGTTCCATGTAGGAGGCCAATCAGAAAAATGCATTATATATATATATATACACACACACATACACACGCGCACACACGCACACACACACACACACACACACACACACACACACACTTCTATTCTGCCTTAGCTGAGGGAAA
This sequence comes from Hemerocallis citrina, assembly GCA_017893485.1. Taxonomy (NCBI): domain Eukaryota; kingdom Viridiplantae; phylum Streptophyta; class Magnoliopsida; order Asparagales; family Asphodelaceae; genus Hemerocallis; species Hemerocallis citrina. The sequence goes on from CM030359.1 coordinate 344,225,313, forward strand.
CTTGACCAATTTTACAGGTTATGTACTTCTATATATACTTATTGATTCTAATTATTCTTTTATATTTTCCCGATGAACATAAATTTTGAGGATTTTAGAGCTGACACCTGAGCACCACCTTGAGGATGAGGGTATTTGTTTTTAATAGAACCATCTGCATGTGTTTATTCCTTAGATTCATGAATAGTGATTGTGGTGTATCATTTTACAGTGTTCTATGTTGTTCCCGACAAGTAGAGATTATGACGATTTTAGAGCTGCAGCTGAACACCACCTGAGGCTTGGGGAAATTTTCCTAGCATGTATTTATTCCTTAGCTTCATGAATAGAGATTGTATTGTACTATCAGTATGTAGGATATTTATACATTATACACACTAATTCATTGGAGGTGGTTTGGGGTGTTCATTTAAAGGAGCAATCACATTAGTTATGTGGATCAAAATGATAAACCTTTTAAATTGATAGAGAATGCCCCTTAATGTTTGGAATCTGTACATCGCAAGGTCATGTTGTTAATGTTGTTAAGCCACTGTCAGTTTGCTTAACTTTGTTTACTGAAAATTCTTTCTCCAAATAACTTTTCTGACTTTCTAGATGCTATGTTACTAGATCAATTATTAGATGTACTTTGTCACTATTATTTTACTTTTGTTAGGAAAACTGAAGTTACTATGGAGTATACAACTATTAATATTTAATAGTTATAATATTATTCTATTTTCGATGTATATATTGAAGTTCGGTACTTGTTATGGTGAATTCATTATTATCGAAAATGACAATTGGACACCACATATTAAGGCGATGTATGCACTGAAACCTCATTGGCCACTATATAAACAACTGAAATGGCGGTGAGTAAATAAGTTGTCTGTGAATATGTTGAGAAATGATAACATGCCCCTTTAATTACAACTCTGATTTGATTTAATTTTTTTACGTGCATGTAAATTTTACAAAATTAGCCATGTGCACCAAGCGAACGTGCGAGCAGTTTTAAGTTCACTACATTTAAAATCGAAAATGATGACTGATCTTATGAAAAATACGATAATTATATCTTTATGTTTAGATGAAACTATTATTTACATGTTATTTTGTTTACTCATGATAATATTGAGTCTTTAGTTTTAAAATTTTAAGTACTTTGTGTACATAATTAATATATAGTGATTATACTATATAATCATTTCAGTTCTTAATACAATTTATATTTTATTCTATGATTGATTTTCTCAATAACATAAAATATTGTTTAAATATTGTTTATATATATATATATATATATATATATATATATATATATATATATATATATATATATATATATATATATATATATATATAATTGCCTATTACTTATAAAGGATATCAAATTCTAATTGCATTGAACTACCGATCTTTGCTTAGCAGTAATTAATGCAGGAGATGTAGATAAGGTAGACTCAAAATATGGTAATGAAGTAGAGAAGCGAAATCTTACAGTTGTAGATTCAGGTAATATTATTAAGTTGTATAATAATTTACAGAAGTGTTTTGCAATTCATACGCTTTGTCTTAATTTAATGTCAAAACCAATCTTACTTACATTATGGGGAGAACTAGCAATCAAAGAAGGAAAAGCCCTGAAAGAATTATCACCCAACTTGCCAATTATTGCAATTACCTCTATAGAAACCTCAAACTTTGGAGGTAATTATCTACAATAAAAATTAATAATGTTATTTATTATCTATTTTATTTATTTATTTATTATTGATTTTTTAAACAATATTCTCTCTCACATCAACAAACAACACTACAATATAGCTAAATCCGAATGAACTAGAAGCATATAAAATTGGAGAATGGTATAATTTATCCCCTTCTTATCTCTTTTCGCAGCGTATCGATCTCATCGTCAGAGGCTGCAGAAAGAAGACCAAGTGCACCGCCCCGAGCTTCGATGACATCTACCTCTAACTCATCGTCAAGGTACCCCAATTTCTAGAATCTTTTTTGTCGAATCTGATGAAAAGTTGAAGTTTTGTAACCCCATATGATCGAAACTTGTGATTTTTCCGACAGCTACACGTTTATGGTGAGAGTGTACATGAATGTTGAATATTTTAACAATACTTTATGTTGTTGAGAAAATGAATCATAGAATAAATTTTATTAAGAACTGAAATGAATATATAGTATAATCAATTATATTAATTATGTACACAAAATACTGAAAATTTTAAAACAAAAGACTCAATATTATCATGAGTAAACAAAATAACATGTAAATAATATTTTCATCTAGAACATAAAGATATAATCATTGTGTTTTTCATAAGAATGATCATCATTTTCGACTTTAATTTTCTTGAACTTAAAACTGATATTAAAAACAAATATTAAAAAAAGCAAATTAGTAAATCCTAAACTGATATTATCGAATTATTCATAAGATCATTATCACTTTCGACTTTAACTTTTTTGAACTTAAGATTGCTCGTAACTTCTTGTTCATCCTTTTTTATTGTGCATCCAGTCAATGTTTTTGTGTTGTTCTTCCATACGTGACATCTTGTAATTTGATAAAATAAAAAGTATACTCATCTCCACTGCATTTCTTGGTCCTTCTATCAAATTCTTCGATATTATTTTTCCTGCATATAGAATTAAATAATTAGCTCTTAATCATTTTTAATTCTATGGGAATAACATATTATACCTTATTCTTAATATGTTCCAGGAATTTGCGGAACAACCGATGATGTATCTTGCTTCCTCATCAAATAAAGTCAATTATGCATCCGCACTTGTATCTTTTGTTGTGATTTTGAATACATATCTAAAACAATTTATTCTTAGTTTGTTTTTATTTATTTATTTAATTTTATTGAAGAATGGAAAAATGGAAAACTAACCACATGGTTTTCTTGTATACCTTGGCTCATATTCAACATTATTTTTTTTACATTTCCGACAATATACTTCATCATTTTCAACATTGACTTTTGTTGAATAGGCTTTGCTTGCAATGTACCATGGATCTCTAACGTCTTTGACATTTTGATCCAAACTATGCAATAGTAGTATTTTGTCTTAAAATATTAAATAAAATTTAAAGTCATCAAAATATTTCTAGACACAGAGAGAATTGAACAAAATATTTAAAAATAATTTTATTATTTATAATACATCAGAAGAATCCTCGTATGCACAATGGAGAATGTCGGTTAGTTTCACTTCTTCCACATCCATTACTTTTCTTTTGTTTATTTGCAAGAAATTACTTTTTAATAAAATTTCATTACAATTTATCCTGAAACAAACAAAAAAATTACGGTAAATGATACTCCAAAAGGCAACAATTAAAGAATTAAATATACAAAATGAATTATACCGTTCTTGAATTTTATCTGCTTCTGGTTCATTCGGATTTATGTCTATTGTATTGTTATTTGTTGATGTGAGAGAGAATCATGTCAAAAAATTAGTAATAAATAAATGAAATAAATAATAAATAGCATTATTATTTTTTGTTGTATATAATTAACTCCAAAGTTTGAGGTTTTTATAGAGATAATTGCAATAATTGACATGTTGGGTGATAATTCTTTCATTGTTTTTCATTCCATGATCGCTAATCTCCCCATAATGTAAGTAAGATTGATTAATTTCGGCCTTAAATTAAGATAGAACATATGAATTCCAATAATTGTTGCCTTTTGAAGTATCATTTAACATAATTTTGTTTGTTTGTTTCAGGATAAACTGTAATGAGATTCTGTTAAAAAGTAATTCCTTGCAAATAAACAAAAGAAAAGTAATGAATGTGGAAGAAGTGAAACTATGTGACATTCTCTATTGTGCAAACGAAGATTCTTCTGAGGTATTATGAATAATGAAATTATTTTTAAATATTTTGTTCAATTCTCTATATGTCTATAAATATTTTGATGACTTCAAATTTATTTTCATATTTCAAGGCAAAATACTACTATTGCAAAGTTTTGATCAAAAGTGTCAAAAACGTTAAAGATCCATGGTACATTGCATGCAAAATCTATTCAACAAAAGTCAATGTTGACAATGATGAAGCTTATTGTTGAAAATTATAAAGCATAATGTTAGTTTCCCATCTTTCCATTCTTCAATCAAATTATTAAAAAATAATATAATAAACAATAAATTTTAAAAAAACTAAGAATAACCTGTTTTAAATATGTATTCAAAATCACAATAAAAGATACAAGTGCGGAGGCAGAATCGACTTTATTTGATTAGGAAGCAAGATGCATTATTGGCCGTTCTGCAAAAGACCTAGAAGATATTAACAGGGGTGTATTGGATTAGAATTTAAAAAGAATTTAAAAGAATTGAGAATTCCAGTATTTAAGAGATTTATGGAGAATTCACCTAAAACTTTGAGTGGGATTTATAAGAATTTTAAAATATTTTGATGAAATTTTTATTATGAATTTGATGGAATTCGAAGAAATTTGATGGCAATTGAACTTTCATAGACTTTATAATAAGTTCATTTCCTACACAAGATTGTCATTTTCATAAGAGTAGTACGAATAAATATCAAGGCACCTCGCAAGTCATTGACATAAATCATCACATGGATAACCTCTTAACTGTTGAAAACCAAATATATTCATTATCAACTGAAATCATAAATGTATCAAAAGAAAAATCAAATCTAGTAATGTAAAAGCATACATAGTTACTTAAGTAAGATTTGAATTAATGTTCGGTAATCTCTTTGCTCATCTTTGACTCCCATCAACCATTGCATTTGTCCACATATCTAATGCTATACTAGCTCTCCACTAATTCGCTTCCTCTTCTTGTTGCTCTTGGGTTTTACTCCTATGAAAGAAAAATCAAATCATTTGAAGTTTTACTCCAAGCAGAAAGAACTCATATAAATGTTACTCCATTAGGTTTTACTCCTTTCTTCATCATCATTTCAAACAACTCCTATTGTTTCTTTTCCCTTTCTGAATTGAGCATATCCAGAGACCAGTGCAGTCCATGATGACCTTTAACCTTCATCTCATTGAATAGGCACTCGGAGTTTTCAATGTTCCCACATTTACCATATAAGGTAACTAGCGCATTTGAGACTGTTAAGTATGAAATTAACCGTGAGACGACTCCTCGGCAGTGAAACTGAGCCCCCTCTTCTAAGCTCGCTATATTAGCACAAGAGCTGATGACACTTCCAATAGTGTATTCATCAGGTGCAATTCCATTTCTTTCATCTCAATGAAAACTCTCATGCTTCCTCACTGCATCCATTTTGACCGCACCCGACAATTATGGCTGTCCACGATATTATATTTTTCAACTTCATCCTCTTGAATACAAATTCTGCCTGTTTTATGCTTGTACATTTTGAGTACATATCTACAAGTGCACTGCCCACAAAGGGCGTCGCGGTGGGTGCGGGGGGAGGGCATGGTTTGGGATTTCGAAGAGGATGGTTTTGAGAAGAAGATGAACAGTAGGAAACCATACTCACCAGTATACAAAATCAAGCTAATAAAAATATACAAATACTGACAATCAATACCTTTCACAAGAGGGGTGGATGCAACTGTGGGGAAGGAAGAACCTTTAGAGAGAATTACAAATGGCTTGAAAGTTTCTACGGAGAAGGTGAGAATTGCAAAGGCTTTTGGTATTTATACCTCAAACCCTAGATTCCATCTAAATCCTCCAAATTCTCAATTTTACCAAAATCAATAACTTTTTGAATACACCGAGAATTGAATGGGGTCATGTAAAATCTCATTTGAATACACCGAGAATTGAATAGAATCACTTAAAGTCTCAATTGAATACATTGTGACTTTTATAAAATCCTTTAAAATCCTAATTGAATACATTAGGATTTTCACTTTCTTTTCAATTCTTTTCAAATTCCAATCCAATACACCCCTGTAAGAATAAAGTATAATATGTTATTCTTATAGTATTACAAATAATTAAGAGCCAATTTCTTAATTCTATATGCAGGAAAAAATTGTTGAAGAATTTGATAGAATGACCAAGAAATGCGTTGGGGATGAGTATATTTTTTTTATATCAAATCACAAGATGTAAAATATGAAAGAACACATACAAGAATATTGACAGGATGCAAAGTTAAAAAGGATGAATAAGAAATTACAAGCAATTTTAAGCTCAAGAAAGTTAAAGTTAAAAGTGATGATTGATCTTATGAAAAATACGATGATATCAGTTTAGGATTTACTAATTTGTTTTTTTTTATAACTTTTTTTAATATCAGTTTTAAGTTCAAGAAAGTTAAAGTCGAAAATAATGATTAATCTTATGAAAAATACAATGATTATATCTTTATGTTTTAGATGAAACTATTAAGCATATAGCTCTCTCTTACATCGTTCGAATTTTGATCCAGTAGTGCTTTGTTTTGATTGTAATTTTGCTAGAATTGATTAAACTTGGGTGTTTGATGCTTACTTCAAATATGATTTTGATGAGCTTGTTGTCGTTGGAGTAATTTTAAAATTCATGGTTTACTTTCTAAGATGATTGACTCAGTCAAATTTATAGTTTGAAGAATATGAGTGTTCTAAATGAAAGTATGTTTAGATAAAATTTTCAACATTTATGTGCTTTAAGTCACGTGCACTTGGTGCACGGTAAATTCCAACTAGTATTTTCAAAACGTCGCCTATGACGGCAAAAAATTCAAAAAACCAATACCTTCCTATGCAATTTCCCAAATCTAAAATTGAAGGAAGTATCTCCCTCCCTCTAAAACCAACAAATAGTTGGAATCTATTTCGTCATCTCCACTTTCGTTTCCAATACGATGGGGAAAGACGATATTGCGGCGGCGGCGGCGGCGGCAGCGGCAGCGGCGGCTCATGTTTGAAGACGAGTGAGAAAACCCAAACCCTAGATTTTAGAATCTTTCTAGGAGTTCTTGTATTAGATCTAATGATGCGCTTATGAGAATCAGACTAGTTTTTAATAAAGTTTTGGGATTTAGTAGTTATTTGTGAGTGAATCCATTGTTGAGTATGCGCATCTGTTTGATCCCGTGATGGCTTCGAGCATGTTGATTCTTAAAAACATTTCAAATAGCGAACCTTATTTGGGAAAGAATGGGAGCACGAAGGAATGATAAGGGTGAAAAAACTCGAGGTTTGGAGAACCCTAACTGATATGAATGTGAATCCTACTTTTTTTATAAGTTATTTTGATTTGTTGGTTCATATAGATATGTCGTTTTAGGTTGTATAAGCCAGGGAAAAAAATTCTGATTGTGGCTAACCCTGTTTGGCATGTGGGTTTCGAACTAGGAAGTTGGGGAAGTGGGAGAAACTCAAGCAGGGCGCAAGTGTAAAGGATATGTTATTTTGGATTGTTGTATTGTTTTCATCTATGTTTAAAATCATTAAGGGGTTGACGCCTCGAGTCCCGCTCAGCTGTGTACGCGACTACATGTGTGCGCACACGCGAACAAAAAAAAGTCATAACAATTGCCCACCACAGGCGTGCCTCACAAAATGTGTTATAGCTTTCAGGTACCTCTTGTTCATGTGCAATACGATATATTCACTCATATCACTCTCATTTCCACAGAGGTGGGACAAAGCCAGACACCCAACACAACTCCACAAAGCACGTGCACACACACAACACCCACACAACCCCTTCCCTTCTCATCTCATGGCTAAATAATCCATGCATCAAGGCCCATAGAAATCTCTATAGGCCCAACTATAGGGATGGCATTCGGGCCAACCCAGCCGGGCCGGGATGAAACCCGCGGTTTTTTACCTCGGGCTTTTGCGGGCCGGGCCTCGGCAGGGAATGTCGGCCCGGAACTGGCCCCTGGCTCGAGGGTCGGGCCGTTTCGTTGCGGGTTCGCGGGTTAGACGGACTTTTCATTTATTTTTTCTTTCTTCGAGTGTACAAAGATAAAAGAAAAGGAAAATGGTGAACAATTGGGTTGTACACAGATAAAAATGAGATTCATAAATTAAATTATTTTTATGAATTACAAAATTTCAAATTAATCAAATAGATAAGTAACATACAAATCTGAAATCTTATTAAATTACAATATCAAAAATAAAAATAAAAATAAAAATAAAAATAAAAATAAAAATAAAAATAAAAATAAAAGAACGAAACATCAGTTAAAAATAAATTTGATAAAAAAGTGATTAATTCTTTCAAAAATAAAATTACCTAAACTTTCTCAGGATCGAACCCGCGACAAACACAAACTCAATGAACTAATTTGTAATTATAGGATATGTAATTTTCAATTATAGGATAAGTTTCCAATTATAGGATATGTAATTTTTTTTTCCATTCAAATGTATGAAAAAATTGGCAGATAACCCTTGAGTAACGACCGAAGGTCATTTCACGCAATAACTGAAAGTGTCAGTAGGGTTGCAAAGAAACTTTACCTTCAGTAAGGTGGAACGGTGAAAAAGTGGAAGTGTGCGGGGTTATATGCCAGGACAAGCAAACACACTAGGGTTATGTGAAATTTACACTTAACAGTTATGATGGTCTTGATAATGTTTTCACAACCAAATTTTCATCAATTCAACTACCTAACCTCGTTACAATTGGAATAGGGAAACCACTTGGCTATTGATTGACTGTGCAAGTCTGAACTGATTATTTTCAAAAATATTATGAAAAATGATAATAGTATTTGCTTGAGATTATAGACTAAAAAGAAAATCTATATGTACTTTATTGATGCATCAATCGTCGCAATTAAAATTATCTAGCTTTGATTCTGATGAATGTAATCTTAACGCCACTAGCTTTTGATTCTGATGAAAGTAATCTTAATGCCACTCATTATTCAATTGGTTGTGCAATATAACCTTTGACCTTCAATCATCAATAATTTCAATACTCTGTATCATGTCACATCTAGTTTACAAGCTGTCAAAAAGTTTGGAATCTCTCCCCCCTCCCATCCCCCATCCCTACGCCGCCCCTCAAAAGATATAATTAGCATTGGTATCGGGTCGGATTGGGTCGGGCCCTTCACTACCCGGATCCGGATCCGGTCCCCTACGGGTCCAAAAATTGGACTCGGACCCAGATTCGTGAGAACCGGTTCCGGGTCCTATTAAAATATTTCTACTCGTTTTGGTAGGAGCGAGAGTGTGAGCGGTGAGCGGAGGCGGCGAGTGGAGGATTTAGAATAGAGGAGAGAAGAAAAAGACATGAGTTTTGAGTTTGGAAGAGAAAGATTTAGAATTGATGAGAAAGGAGGGGAGGGACGAGGATAGAATATTTATTTTTATGTTGAATTTTTGGGTTTTTTTTAATGGGTCCGGATCCGGGTCGGGTCTCTTTTGAGCGGACCCGGACCCGGCCCGGAAAGTACAACGGGTCCCATTTTAGGACCCAAACCCGGAACCAGATAGGCCGGGTCGATTCCGGTCCAATGCCGGATCCAGGTCGGGTCCGGGCATGGTTTTAAATCTCGGATTTCGGACTCATCTCGGCAATGGATCGGAGATATTGGAGGAGATCTCGGAAAAATGTGATCATATCGGATGTTCATTTCCTATAGTCAACAAATATTTTTTTGTTACTAAACAAGATATTATGTCCTACATGTCATTTATCATATAAAATACTGTATAATGTAACTAATGACATGAATCAATTACGGTAAATCTTCGCATAATTTAACAATAATATAGAAGAGAATTTAATATAAGTATATAACTAAATTGTATTTGCATTGATTAGATAAAATGTATTAGTTATTAAACTTACTTGACTTTGCATATATACAAAAAATAGCGATACGAAATCCTCACATTATTTTAGCTTAAGGTCCTATATTGAAAGACATGCAAAAAGTAAAACAATTTTTTAAAATATATTTACAATAACATTTGTGTCTATTTTGGCTGATATTTCACCAATTTCGGCAATATTTCGGCTGATATTTCGGTAATTTCGGCTGAAATCTACACATTTTGGTCTAAAACAATGTAGAGTATAAAATATGTGATTTCATATCGGCAAGCTAGCGGAAACGAAATTTCGGCCGAAATTTCGACCGTATCGGGGGAAATTTAAAACAGTGGGTCCGGGTCGGATCCGGGTTTCGAGTATTTATACCAATGCTAGATATAATGTCTTCCTTTGTGCCAAATGATTTTGTTACTATCTTGATGATATGTTGCTTTCTGAGGTTGACATGTCTCACGAGACTCAGTATACATACTAGCAAGTTTCACGTGCGATGCACGTTTTAATAAAGACTTGGAGTTAAACGTGTGAGATGTGTAAGTCGGTAGTAATTAGCACGCACGATGAATTTCTTAATTAAATTTTTTTTTTTGGAGTTGAACGGGTGATATCTTAAGTTTTAAAGGATGTTGAAGAAAAAACTCTGATTTGCATGTGTTAATAAATAGAGTTTGAATTATACGTGTGGTGGCCGGGTTTGTTTGATAGAAAAGTGGTATTTTATTTGAAAAAGTTAAGAGTTAAACGGGTGATACACGTAATTCCAAAAAAAAACTTTGAAAACTTTGATTTGCACGTGCGATGTACGTGTTAATAATAAGAGATAAATGGAAATGGAGGTGCGCATGCGATGCACGAGTTTGATTGGTGAAAAAAATATTTTAAAAATGTTTTTTTGTTTGAAAATTTTGAAAAGTTTGATTTGCACGTGCGATACATGCGTTAATAATTGGAGATGGAGGTGTGCGTGCGACACGGGTTTGTTTGGTGATAAAAAAATAATAAAAAAATAATAAAAAAATGTTTGTTTGTTTGAACCCCAACTTGCCCATTAACATAGTAGAGATTAACATTTGGTTAAGTATATATGTGCGTTGTTGGTAAACTTGAACCCCATAGCATGGTTTTGAATTAAAAGAACTACAAATTGATAGGCTAACTTTCTATGTGAATCAATGCTCTAACTTCCTGTTATGTATTTGACATTACTTGTTGCTACTAAGAAATGCTATATTTTCACTAGTAGGCACAGTGATGTGGGACCTGGCCAAACCCCCTTGCATAATTCTTTGTGGGCACCACATATTTTTATCTTAGTCGTGCAGTATCTGTACAAAGCATTAATTTGTCTTCATTTTGGATTGATTTTTACAAGTGAGGCTCATTGTTGGAAAGAGCATGGTCCCTTTACTTGAAGTATAAATTGTCATTTCCGTAAAACATTTATTTATGCATTCCAATCTTTATCATCCATGATTAGATAAGTATTAATTTGTTTGTTTTCATGGAATATTTGTTTTAGAGCTTGAATGAATCCTCTTATTATGCATGTTTTTATCAAAAGTTCTTATTATGTATATGAAAGAATGACCTTAATCATTCTTAACTTACCACCAGCATGGCAGCATAGCAAGTTTGATTCCATTTTGATAATTTATTAGAGAAGGAACAAATCTTCTGCAGAGTTTCAATCCAAATCATTCAATGCATCTAAACCACCTAATAGACTAAAAATAGGTACCAGTCCAAACACACCCCTGCATATAGTTAACAAACAGTACGAGATACAGAAAAAAAAAGATATTGTGCGAGGGCTTACACTGATGCTTCCCTCAATTTCCATCAGATGGGGCCTTATACAGCATGCGACCAAGAGGAGTAAATTGATCAACAGGCACATCAGCAGCAGGTACGCCAAGTTCACCCAATAACTTCCTTTGTGCAGGCATTCCGAACTCCTGATTTAAAAATAATGTTGAATTTGGTTATATAATCATTGTACATTGAGAAAAATGCATTTTTTTAATTCTCCCATTGGAAACAAAAAAAAACATACCGAGAAAGTTCTCCTCGATAAGCTCAGAGTCGTGGCAAAGAGGATGACTGTAGCAGGTATTGGTCCATACTAATGAGAACGTTACCTTACTTGCAGATCTTTGCTGTAAGATTTAAAAAAAAAAAGGGATTGCAGTAAGTTATATAATATGTGGGAATGCATATGGCTCGGTTTTGGTTTTTCGTGTGACTTTGAGTTGAATGTAATGCTAGAAAATCTATATCTTTTGCTAGAATTTACACCTGGTTTCTAATGTCTCCAGGATGTCAAATGGTATCTTTAGCAGTATGTAGGGCTGCAAACGAATCGAGCTATTCGGCTCGAGCTCGGTCAAAGCTCGGCTCGAACCGAGCTCGAGCTTGTTTTTTTTAAGGCTAAGCTCGCGAGCTATTGGCTTGAATACGATCAAAGCTCGGCTCAAACCGAGATCGAGCTGAGCTTGAGCTCAAAACTGAGGTCGTTTCGTAAACGAGCCGAGCTCGAGCCTGAAGGTATTCGGCTCGGCTCGGCTCGATTGCAGCCCTAGCAGTATGACACCCATCCCTCGGCCACAGTTTCTAGTCTAGATTCGACACTAAAAGGGTTGACTTCAAGTCAGCAGCTAGCGACAAAATTTTGTCAAACCTTAATAAATTAGTGTCTCCATAAGAGATCCTAGTGTTTGACTGTATAAGATAAATGTTGTTGATGGCACTACAAAGGAGAAAACATCCGCGTTTTTTTCTGGCTTTCCCGGCGTTTATAAACGCCGGGGTTATCCCTACCGGCATTTGAGAAAATGCTGCACCAAATCGGAAACGCCGATGTATACCAATTTAATTTTTTTTTTAAAATATGAAATTAATCTAACTCGGCGTTTGGAAATGCCAGGGTATGTTTTTAAAAAAGAAAATAAATATAATTCTTTTTACAATTCAAAATTATTAGCTTTTTTAAAAATATACCCCGGCGTTTTGGGTCTCTTTCTTTTATTAAAAAAATAATTTTTTGGGTGATTTTTTTCAGTATTAAACCATAATAATTTTCATTTTTGCAAAAGAACAAAACCTGTAGTAATTTCCAGTAATTCACAATAACACAATAAAAAAAATTAAACTGCAAAATTCATTATATTTTTTAATGATTACACAGCCTAAGAAGTTTAAAGTTCTGCAGTCTAAAATCCAGAATCCAACGTTTCTCACATAAGTATCAAGCTACTTATAGCTTAGTTACAAAAAACTTCTAACAAGTTTCACCATACAAAATAATTTGACCACCAAAATAGCCTAAAAAAACATTATCACAATTAGTAGGTTTTCTTAGTGGGTACACTTCCTTATGTCGTCGTTGTTTCCAGCATGCTCGCTTTGATTTTCTGGATTGGCTCGAATTAAATTAGTTGGAACTCTATTTTGGAACAGTGTAAGTCGCAAATTATACAAAAAATTAGCCAACATATTCAATAACAATGAGTTGGGCAATGCCAACTAAGATATGAATCAAACTATTTGAGTTGTTTGGGATTCCAAATGTGTGATAATAAAAAACAATCACAAAGTCTACTGCATAAGAAACCGAAAAAGATTGCACATACTAAATGTAAGTAATAGAGGGGTTAAATCAAGAATTTCTGAACTTTGTAAGGTTTTAATTTCTTGTCATCATACATATATACAACAAAACAGAGAATGAATACAGTATTTTCCTAAACTTTGTTCATCCCTAACATAAAAATCAGTGAAATAGGGGTGTGTGAGGTCTTAGTGTAGTATGGATAGAAACATTGAACTAGAAAAAAATTCCATCCTTCCACAAAACGTGACACGTGTCTAAACGTCGTTACTACGTTCTAACCTGTGTCAGAATGGCTGATTCAAGATTTTGGTGCCTGACTAAAGCTGCAAATGCCTTCTGAAGTTGTGACAACCCTGACCTTAAAGAGCGTATCTCCTCATCTCTTAGATCCTCAGCAGTAGATGCACGGGCCTCGAAGACTTGAGTGGGCGTTAGACCTAAACCTATTCCATGCACACGGCCATGGCACTTTGGGCCTCTCGTTTCGATCAAAGCATGGCGCTGAAGTGATAATGTGTCGAAGGAAGATGTGGTCGGGTCGGAGGCCATTGTGGAAGAAAATTCGGCATACTTGACTCTGGCATTGCTTTATTAAAATACAAATTGGCAAAAAACTACATATGTTATTCACATCAAAGCGACTTAACTAATCAAAAAACGCATACATCATGAAGAAAAAAATACCGATATCGTTGCAGCTGCCGTGGAAACATATTGACCATCTGATTTCATGTGGGTAGCATCAAAGAAATATTGATCGCCGAACTTGTGTGCACCGTGTTTGTCAACCTATATATTAATAAAGCACAACTATAAGAAACATTATAATCTGTCTATAAAAGTGGGAAAAAAATACTTAACACTTACCAATCTCACGAACTATAGCGAAGCCGTTAGTTCCAGTCGTGTGCAATACCTCCTGTTTTTCCCGATGCCGAACCGATTTCAGACATTTTCTATACATTTTAGCTTATTACAACTCAATCAAAATTAGTAAACAATATCAAATTCAATAATTGTAATATTAAGATGAATACCTTTCCCTGTGGAGAACTCCAAAAATGAACAAGGTAGTGTCAATCGAAAGGATTAACATTCGGGGGGACAACTCTTGTATTCACGGTTGCGGATTTATTTTCATCGAAAAATGCTGCCTTTAGTTCACATTTCAAGTCTTTTTACTTCTTACCCATAGACTTATTCAACCATTTCTTATCAAGACTGTGGGGCATTCAAATTTTTGCTGTATAATGTTTGATTAACAAATAAATAGAATTAGGAACAAGTAACACAGTAAATTTATTAGTCAATTAGAATCACTTTATACTTGGTTAAATTCTAAACATCTAAACAATCTCAACACCAGTTGGGTATATACTAGTCAATAAAAAAGGACCAAATCAACAAGAATTATAAGAACTATGATGACTTCAAGTATTTCAAAGATAGAGATGGTCCTGAAGGCTTCTAACTTCGTTAGCGACTCATATAATTGATGATCAAGCCTCAAATAGGCAACACTACATCTTAAGCTATAGGAGAGGATTATTTAAAACAAGAAATTGAGCCAAACTTTTTTAAGTTTTGTAATTGCCTAATACAGTCTTTCTTGTATTTCAAAAAAACGTGGAAACAACAGTGCTATTTGAATTGATAAACTTCAAAACAGAAGAAAAAATATTGGAAATTATCTTAAAATGACTAGGAGTAACATCTTAAAATAAATAATGGTGAATTCTTATTCCTGTTGTACAAAGTTGCTTTAATGTTTGAAGGTTGTATAGTAGTAGGCTATTACCTAGGAGTCAAAAGTGTTTTTCTTTTGAGTAAGGAATGATGTTATTCTTCACACCTTCAACATTATGAACATCCTGCAGCACATACAGTGTCAATGAACAATCTAAACATCACAATTACTCACAATAAAAGTCTTTCATATGAGGTCTACTAAGTCTTTCAACATTTTAAACATCACATACAGTGTCATTGATATTATAATTTGGTTTCATTTGTCCCAATTAAGTCTTTCATTTGTGGGCAAAACAAAAAATATTTGCAGCTCATTTAAAGTTTAGATTGTTGTATTGTAAGGATTATTATTTGAACTTGAATGTGCATGTATCAGTCAGACTGATATACACAGCTTCCTAATTAGCCCAACAAAGTGATGCTTGGTCTATGAGGATTTGCCCTAGGCTTTGAGACACATATTGATCTCATGACTAGTTCTTATTCTAACATTTACAGAACTTTCTTCTCGATTTCGAATCTCACAGCAAATTAACACAAATCTTTTCCATCTCTAAACATATCAGCTAACACCTTTTATTAACTAGCGATAGTCAATTATTATCAAACATATATAGGCAATTGAATTTTTCAAAATTCATCAGATACAACGATATTGTCAGCTCCTAAGAACTAATCAGTTTTTCCTCGTCCAAGAGAGTGGTTGACAGCTACCACTGATACAGAGACAATTGAAAAGGGGAAAACAGATAAATTAACAAATAAATGACAAAAAAACAAGTAGAAAAAAGGAAATACCTTTATAGTATTGATGGCAATCGTCTTAGACGTTGTCGGGATTTTGGACCATCTGTCGTAAGACAATGGAAGTATATGCTCATTCCTTGCAATTACCCCTATAAAATTAGCGAATGTTGCTGCATCCTTGCCCACAGGCTGATTTGCATGGTTTATTGTCACGACAATTTTGTCATCCGGCGAACGCTTCCAGACGTCTCCCATTCTCGTCGGTCCCCTGTTTATTTTGGTTATCGGTGCACTCCCATCACCCATCTCAAATTGACTGTCAGTCTCTTCTGGAGACTGTCCCTGCACATCCCTCGCGCTTGGAGTCGGCGAGGGATTTCTTTTTTTATTCCATCTCGGCATTTTTCACTTACCAAAAAAAACATCATATTATTATAATTAACAAAAAGGCAAATTTTACACAAATAATAAATTTAAGGCGAAATCTAAAACCAATAATAATTTTGAAACTCACAATTGATTTATAATTAAAAAGCTACAAATACATATGAAGCATGATACGAATGCAATTCATGAACATCAACCAGCAGGCATAAACACAAAATTGTAGAGGATACAATGCAAACTAGAACAGAGATTGTTTATTATTATAATATAATATCATCCAATACATCTCCTGGATTGTAATATGCCCATTTTCCTTAATACATAAAGATTATTTATTTTTCTTCATATGGCATGCTTGCGTAGCATGTGACTATTATTTTCTCCATGATGAATAAAATATATTGTTTCCTTTAAAGCATTTTTCAAAGCCAATGTTGATTCATTTATTTTTCCTTTCTAAATATTTTTGGCCCAATGGATTTAAGCCCATAAATTTAATTCCTACAACTTGTTTGTGTAGCATCTTTTCTTTTCTCTTTTCCGGGTATTTGATGTACATTTTATGTAGTGGGGTTTGTGTGTACACGTGCACTCCATGTACACGTGCACAAGGCACAAACTTGGCCGGATTATGGAGTGATGGACTTGGGTCATGGGTGGTTACTTTTGGGGTGTGGGTAGTTTCTCAACTCCCGAATGGATCTCAGCCCTTGATTTTCCAACCTCCTAATTCATCTCAACCCTCCATCTCACTCTAGTTTATGTATAAATACCCCTCCTATTTCCCCTATCTCTTTTACACTAAAATTTTCTAAGATTATTATTGTAAGTGAGTGTATTTGTGAGTCTGTGTGAGGGCTTTTCTGTGGAGACGAGCAGCATTCTGAGGAGCTCGGTGTGGAACAAAGGAGCAAGGAGTGCAGTACCATATTGAAGAGTTTTTGCGGGATTTCGTTATTTCTTCTTATAAGGTGGGTGTTTCTCAGGACTTCTAATGTAGGAAATTATACTATGACTATTTGAATACTACCATGTTTTGAAAAGTAAATTGAATGTAGTAGAAATTGCTTGAACATGCTATTAATATTGAAAACGGATCTGTCGGCACAGTCGACTGGCATGTGAACAAGCCGACTGGTACGAGACACTATTTTTCATAATGTGCTAGTAAACATGTGTGCATATAGACATGATGGTGTGATTATTAAATATATATATTTTCCCTATGACACATATGATGGAGGGAAGGTAAGTGAATGAAAAGAACTAATGGTGATTAATAACTTAGAATGGTCGGAGCAGTCGACTGATACTGGATTCAGCCGACTGGTTCCGTACTTGAGTATGACTGTTTGGGAATTCCATGAATTAAGACATTCTATTTGTGTAGACCTAGCATAATGACTTGAGATTTATATCTTCATTGTCGTAAGAAAGTATGAGCAAGGTGAACGCATGTTTGAAGTATTTTTCCCTAAAAGAAAAGAGCATACTAGTAACTTGAAAATTCATGCTGTAATGTTACCGAACAATAAGAGACTCTTTTTGTGAAACATGAATCTATGTATATGGTAAATTGACATCATAATGCAAGTGCATGTAAGAACTGTAAATAATCTCTTTAAGTAAAAGGAATCTGTCCAGTCGACCGATGCATGTAGCAAGTCGACTGATCTGGACTTAGAATTGTGCTGTTTGAAATCCCAGGACAGACGACTGGTTGATGAACAGTCGACTGTCATGAGAACAATATTGTGAACATGAAAAGTGCGGGACAGGCGACTAGTTGTGTACAACAGTCGACTATCCCGAGCAATTACGATGATACTGTATGTGACTGTATGAGTCGACTGGTATTCTTCCAAGTCGACTGTACAGAGTGTACTTGGATATATTTGAATTCATGTTATTTACTGTTGGTAATTACGAGCTTTATGATTTAAGTCGATGGACTCTGTTTATGACTGTATGAATTATGTAAATGAATCATTGAGAATTAAATGAAAATATGAAGGGCTAAATCATGATAAGAAAGTCTGTGAGACTCTAAAATGAATTATGGGCTGAGGATGCTCAATTGGATATTGTGAATTTGAAATTGAACGAAAGAGTAGCTAAGTCTCCCCGGCAGTGAAATGAAATGATAATGAGAAAAGAAGGCCAAGGTTGGTCATGTGAAATGAAATGCTAAGTCCGGTTGATGGAGAGGCTAATTCTAGAGCTTGATTTTTATTCATGATTCTAATGTAACTTTAATACATAGCGTGGAGGTGATGAAAATGAGAGAAAAACATAAGTATGAGAACTAGAGTTTTACTGTGCGGGTTTGTGAGCCGCAGAATGCATGCTTGGTGAGCCAAGACATGGTGCGGGCACAACTCAGTAATGATCGGACTTTAGTAACGCTTGTGGGGTGTTTTGGTGACTGCAAGAGGATTGTATTCAGGGAGGAGGCTTGAATTTTACTACAGAATGCATGCTTGGTGAGCCAAGACATGGCGTGGGATTCTCCTCCAGGGTACATGATACATGCTTGTACTCATAGGATCATCTAAGATACTCATTGTAATTATAGAAGTATAGTAAATCATGGCGAGGGATCGAACCCTACAAAAATGAAGAACGAATAAGAGGCTTGCCCTCGAACCTATGTAGAATGGGATGCACAGAATTCGAACAAGTGTGCATTAGTGTCATGTGAAAATTAAATAAATGCATTAAGGATTAAGTGCACAATCACGACACGACATCTTTAAAAGTTCCCTTTTTGATTTACATGCTTATTTTGAACAAGTTGTGATTTGTTAAGAAATGAGATTCATTATACTGTTTCTGGCATAGAGAGGATGGCCATGTATAATTATCGTCGGTTGAATAAACTGACGTACCCACAGTTTTGTATGCAGGATAAAATACATGTAAAGAGGAATGGATGCATAAAGAGTTTATCATGTTGTTGTTCATTTATGTAAATGTTGTATACTTTGCTTCCGCTGTGAAAATTTAAATGTAAGATGTTGTAACTCTGATGTAAAAAGAAAAATTTGAATTTCCTTGTAAAATTGTACTCAAAGAAAGTGAAAAGATCCTGAAGAACATCTCGAATTCAGTGATTTGGAATTCGGGGCGTTACATGGATCTCCATTCGTACGGAGCCAATTAGGGCTGCTGTTGTCATCTGTTATGTTTACATCAAATATTGGAAACTCAATTGCAATATAATTGTTCATGGGATTATAGTTCTCATCATCTACAGTGTCGCTCAACTAAATTACATCTCTTGGTTGCATAATAGGTGCAACGTTAGATTTGGGGCAAAGTGGATCTTCAACATAGAACACTTGAAGGACTTCGGATAAAAACACAAATGACTCATGACTAATGTGTGTACCTGTGTGAATCAAATTTGAGAAGTTTACAATGGTAAAACCTAATTTAGCCTTATTTTTTGAAAAATTCTTATCTAAACTAGCTCAGTTCCCACAAAATAAGACTACCCGAAAATGACCGTAATAATTTAACTCGATGATATCCGTGAGCACCCTATAATAGTCATCATCTTCATATATAGAATTCGCATCTTCCTTAGTAGCATAACTTTTAGTCTTTGACGTTACTACAATTCCACTATTTTGGGACTTCAAGTACTATTCACGATCCTTAGTATGAAATCTGAAGCTGTTGTATATATATCCCCTGAATCATCTAAGAATTTTATGCGAACCTTTCGCCAGAATCTTTATTTCAGATGAAAGGTCCTCATCATGCAATTTAGGGACCTACATATGTGACGGTAAATCATATTAGTACAGTGAAGAATATAGATATAAAATATTATTCAATACTATGGAATGTCACTTTCATGAGATTGTAACAACGGATGGAATTTTTCATTCATCAACTTACTTTGATCACGTGGTCTCAGTCTTCTCGGTCTAGCTGTTCTTTTTATTTCACGAATAAATTCACTTGAAATAATAAAATGATTGAAATGATAGTTATGAATCTATTCTTAATTTTAATGTAATATAAACAACCCCAAAATTGAGCCTTACGCTCGAAATGGGTCAACTGCTGAATAGTGATCTAGTACATATCGATGCGTTTGTTCCCATATTAAGTTATCTAACTCAAATCATCAACTTTACCGATAGTAGTGCGAGCAGTCTGGAAGAGATACTTAGTCCCACCAATGTTTGACGTGTTCGGGTTTGTCCTTGGCCTAGTCAAACATGTCTCTACACCCCGAATATATCTTGAACAAAAATTAGAACACTCCTCTGAGAGATACCCTTCAGCTATCGAGCCTTCTGGGTATGCTCTATTTTTAACATATCCCTTAAGTCGATAAAGGTACCTATACATTTAAATATTTTGATCATAAAAGTTGAAGAAATATATATCACACATAATGTAGAGAAACCAGATGTTCATATCTCTCAATGAGATACACCACCGATATTGTATAGGCCCCCCGAGTGTAGCTTTACCGGTCAAGTGGATTATCAAGTGAATCATTAATGTGAAAAACGATGGGGAAAATATCCTCTCCATTTGACAAAGTAACACCGCAACACGTTGCTCCAATTGGTCAATATCTTCAACACGTACAACTCTTGAACAAAATCTTTTATAAATGCTACAACGATCCTTGATGACGATAGTGGCTTGCTCACACATTGAAAACCTTAGAGCCATGGAAAGGAGATCATGCATCAATATGTTGTAGCCGTGTGACTTTAGACCGTGAGGCTTATTGTCCTTAGAGTTGACGCACTGTGCTATATTAGATGAATAGCCACCTACAACACTTTGCAAAACAGTTTCAACTCTTTTTTGAACATTGAATACAATGCAAGAGGGAGACGAACTCTGCCGTTAGGTAAGTACTCTGGGTGCAACTCATGTCGTTTAACCATCGCAACTAAATGAATGCGATACTTAAGATTGTCATTTGTCTTCCGATCATCCCCCATGATTGTTCCTATACAATTTTTGCCGATATGCATCCCACCTAAATTATGTCGTACTGAATTGAATTCCCAATACGGCAACTCAAAAAAATGATCTTTTTCTTCCATGGCCCTAAATTAACTATATCATCACATTCATCTGTATCACATAAGTCGTGTTCTCATCCCTTGCCCTTTTCTTATTTTTCTTGATGGCTTCTGGTTCTTTACCATAATTGAAATTATGACCCTGTAGTCACCTAGACACATCTGACCTATCAAAATTTCAGGTGCATGTTGTCACTCCTACAACCCATCAAATGTTCATGTTTCTATTCTGAATATGTGTGTCATGCAATCATCTCCGATAAAAATAAAATCACAATCGAAATCGCAAACTTATCACGATCAAAATTGCGATCTCTGTTTTTAGATAGTGAGAAAGATTTCTTTCTTTTGAGCGTGGGCTTTTTATTTTGGGGCTTGAGCTTCTGGAAAATCCATTACCCCGAACCAATAACATTCGAGCATCCACCAGTAAGTAGCTAACTTGCTATTTGTATATATATCACTGTCTGAAAACAGAGAAATCGTTCCCACGATCTGAAAATAAAAGGCCCAAGCCCCAAAATAAAAAGGCCATGCCCAAAAGGAAGAAATCTTTCTCACGATCTGAAAACAGAGATCCCAATTTTGATCGCGACGAGTTCGCGATTTCGATTGTGATTTTTTTTTATCGAAGATGGTTGCATGACACACATATTCAGGTTAGAAACATCAACATTTGATGGGTTGCAGAACATGTGCCTGAAATTTTGACAGATCAGATGTGTCTAGGCGATTACAAGGTCATAATTTTAATTATGGTAAAGAATCAAAAGTCATTAAGAAAAGCAATAAAAGGGCAAGGGATGAGGACACCTACTTATGCGATGTAGATGAATGTGATGACATGGTTGATTTAGGGTCATGGAAGAAAAAAATGTATTTTTTTGAGTTGCTGTTACGTCATAATTTAGAAGTGATGCACATCGGAAAAAATATCTGCGAAAATTGTATAGGTTCAGTCATGGGAGATGATCGGAAGACAAAGAACAATCTTAAGTGTTGCCTGGATTTAGTTGCGATGGATATACGACATGAGTTGCACCCAGAGTAGTGACCTAACGGCAGAGTTCGTCTCCTTTCTGCAATGTATTCAATGTCCAAAAAGGAGATGGAACAATTTTGCAAAGTGTTGTAGGAGATTAAAGTCCCTGATGGTTATTCAACTAATATAGCACGGTGCGTCAACTCTAAGAAAAAGAAGCTTCAGGGTCTAAAGTCACATGACTACCACATATTAATGCAGGATCTCCTTCCCGTGACTTTAAGGTTTTCAATGTGTGAGCAAGTCACTGTCGTCATCAAGGATCTTTGTAACATTTATAAAAGACTTTGTTCAAGTGTTCTATGTGTTGAAGATTTTGACCAATTGGAGCAGCGTGCTGCAGTGGTACTTTGTCAAATGGATAGGATATTTACTCCATCGTTTTTCACTATAATGATTCACTTGATAATCCACCTGGCCGGTGAAGCTAGACTCGGGAGACCTGTACATTATCGATGGATATATCTCATTGAGATGTAATATTCATGGCTCAATAAACATCTGGTTTCTCTACTTTATGTGTGATGTATTTCTTCAACTTTTATGATCAAAATATTTAATTGTATAGGTACCTTTATCGACTTAAGAGATATGTAAAAAATAGAGCATATCCAGAAGGCTCGATAGCTGATGGGTATCTCTCGGAGGAGGGCTCTAATTTTTGTTCAAGATATCTTCAGGGTGTAGAGACATGCCCAGACACGTCAAACCTTGGTGGGACTAAATATCCATTCCAGACTGCTGATACTATTATCGGTAAAGTTGATGCATCTGAATTAGATAACTTAACATGGAAACAAACACATCGATATGTACTAGATCACTATGCAGCAGTTGAGCCATTTTGAGCGCAATGCTCAATTTTGGGGTTGTTTATATTACATTAAAATCAAGAAAAGATTCACAACTAACTATCATTTCGATTATTTTACTATTTCTAGTGAATTTATCCGTGAAATTAAAAGAACTGCTAGACCGAGAAGACTGAGACCACGTGATCCAAATAAGTTGATGAATGAAAAATTTCATACTTGGTTTTAATCTTATGTAAGTGACATTCCATAGTATTGAATGATATTTTATATATATATTCTTCGCTGTACTAATACGATTTACCATCACATATGTAAGTCCGTAAATTGCATGATCAGGACCTTTCATCTGAAATAAAGATTTTGACGAATGGTCTGCATAAAATGGTTAGAAGATTTAGGGGATATAAATACAATGCCTTCTGATTTCATACTAAGGATCGTGAACGTTACTTGAAGTCCCAAAATAATGGAATTGTAGTCACGTCAAAGACTAGAAGTTATGCTACTAGGGAAGATGCGAACCCTATAGATGAAGATGTTGACTAATATTGGGTGCTCACGGATATCATCGAGTTGGATTATTCTGGTCATTTTCGGATAGTCTT
>CM030359.1:344254101-344321729 GCA_017893485.1 Hemerocallis citrina
GGATGTTCATAATGTTGAAGGTGTGAAGAATAACATTATTTCTTACTTAAAATAAAAACACTTTTGACTCCTAGGGCAATAGCCTACTACTATATAACATTTAAACATTAGAGCAACTTTGTACAACAGTAATAGGAATTCACCATTATTTATTTTAAGATGTTATGCCTAAGTCATTTTAAGATAATTTCCAATATCTTTCCTTCTGTTTTGAAGTTTATCAATCCAAATGGCACTGTTGTTCCCACGTTCTTTTGAAATACAAGAAAGACTGCATTAGACAATTACAAAACTTTAAAAAGTTTGGTTCAATTTTTTAGTTTAAATAACCCTCTCTGTTAGCTTAAGATGTAATGTTGCCTATTTGAGCCTTGAATCATCAGTTATATGAGGCGCTAATGAAGTTAGAAGCCTTCAGGACCATCTCTATCTTTGAAATACTTGATGCAATCACAGTGCTTATAATTATTGTTGATTTGGTCCTTTATTATTGACTATTATATTCTCAACTGGTGCTGAGATCTTTTAGATGTTTAGAATTTAACCAAGTATAAAGTGATTCTAAGTGACTAATAAAATTACTACATTACTTGTTCCTAATTCTATTTATTTGTTAATCAAACATATTATACAACAAAAATTTGAATACCCCGACAGTCTTGATAAGAAATGGTTGAATAAGTCTATGGAAAAGAAGTGGAAAAACTAGAAATGTGAACTAAAGGTGGAATTTTTCGATGAAAATAAGTCTGCAACCGAGAATGCAAGGGTTGTCCCCCATAATGTTAATCCTTCCGATTTGCACTACCTTGTTCATTTCTTGAGTTCTCTAGAGGGAAAGGTATTCATCTTAATATTACAATTATTGGATTAGATTTTGTTTACTAATTTTGATTGGGTTGTAATAAGCTGAAATGTACAGAAAATGGCTGAAATCGGTTCGGCAAGTCGGGAAAAATATGAGGTATTGCACACTGCTGGAACTAACAGCTTCGCTGTAGTTCGTGAGAGATTAGTAAGTGTTAAGTATTTTCCCCCACTTTTATAGACATATTATAATGTTTCTTATAGTTGTGCTTTATTAATATATAGGTTGAGGAACACGGCGCAGACAAGTTCGGCAATCTAGATTTCTTTGATGCTACCCACACGAATTCAGATGGCCAATTTGTTTCCACGGCAGCTGCGACGATATCGGTATTTTTTCTTCATTATGTATGTGTTTTTTGATTAGTTAAAGTCGCTTTGAAGTAAATAACATATGTAGTTTTTTGCTAATTTGTATTTTAACAGAGCACCGCCAGAGTCAAGTATGCCGAATTTTCCTCCACAATGGCCTCCTTAACTGGAAGCATCGACAGCATAAGGAGGCGTACCCATTAAGAAAATATACTAATTGTGATAATGTTTTTTTTTGGGTCTATTTTGGTGGTCAAATTATTTTGTATGTGAGAATTTTTTTGTAACTGAGCTATATGTAGTTTGATACTTGTGTGAGAAACGTTGGATTCTGGATTTTAGACAACAGAACTTTAAACTTCTTAGGCTGTGTATGTTAATCATTAGAAAATATAATGAATTTTGCAGTTTAAATTTTTTTTATATTGTGTTATTGTAGATTACTGGAACTTACTACAGGTTTTGTTCTTTTGCAAAAAATGGAAATTATTACATATTTTATATTGAAAAAAATTACCCAAAAATTTGTTTTTTTATTAAAAAAAGATAGACAACCCGGCCGTTCTGGGGTAAATTTTTTTTAAAAAAATTAATTTTGAATCGTAAAAAGAATTATGTTTAATTTTTTTAAAAAAAACATACCCCGGCGTTTCAAAACGCAACGGTAGACTAATTTCAGATTTTTCTTAAATTTTAAAATTGGTATACATCGGCGTTTCCGAACGCCAGGTAGTTTAATTTCAGTTTTTTTAATAAAAATTTAAATTGCTGTACACTGGCGTTTATCAAAGCGCCGGTGTATAAAAAGTGTACATTGGCGTTTTGAAAGACGGCAGGGTATGGTGCCCAAAAAACTCCGGCATGCACAACACCAGCATTTGGCGCAGCGTTTTCTCAGATGCTGTAAAGATATCCCCGGTGTTTATAAATGTCGGGAAAGCCGAAAAAAAACGCCATTGTTGCCTTTCTCCTTTGTAGTGTCCTTATCGATTTTATATCTTGTAAAGTCGTCTGTATATTGTTTACTATATTGTTTGCTGTGCATTTTGTTATTTTATATATATATATATATATATATATATATATATATATATATATATATATATATATATATATGCGGCATATATATTGCAGTTGGAGTCGTTTGACTCTATCCCTTATATCAAAAATAAATAAAAGTGAGGTTGACCCAAAGATTAATCCAAGGTTATTAGGTCGGTGTAATGGATTTTCCAGTAAATGAATTATTGGACATAATCTGGCTCATAAGTTTATTTTCATGCATGGTACTATTATGCGGAATTAATTTTTTTTATACGACACTTTTCGAAAATATTTGCAAAAAGAGAACAGTTGCCCAAATATTTGCGTTCATGGACTCAACAACTAAACTCGTCGTTTCCAACGGCGAGTTTAGTTGTTTCATCCTCGCTATTGAAAACAACGTGTTTAGTGCTGATTTTTAGTTGAAAATTTTCAAAGAAAACTCGTTATTCCCAACGGCAAGGATATTTATACTAGACTCGCTGTTTGGAACAATGAGTTTAGTTGAAAATTTTCAAAGAAGACTCGCTGTTCCCAACAGCGAGGACATTTACACTAGACTCGCTGTTCGGAACGGCGAGGATGTAGGAAATTTTATAGCGAGTGAAACATTCTGTTTCACTTAGTGAATTTTCGAAAAAAACTCCATAGAATTTTTTTTTGAACTAAACTCGTTATTCCCAACAGCGAGTCTAGTGTAAATGTCCTCACCGTTGGGAACAACGAGTCTTTTTTGAAAATTTTGAACTAAAAATATCCCTAAACACGCTGTTTCCCAATGACGATGATGAAACAACTAAACTCACCGTTGGGAACGGCGGATTTAGTTATTGAGTCCATGAGCGCAAATACTTGGCCAACTGTCATCTTTCTGCAAATATTTTCGAAAAGTGTGTTATAAAAAAAATTAATTTCTATTATGCATCATGCAAGATAGATGTGAATTAGAATTTCTATCTGTTTCATGGTATCGGTCTTATTAGGCTAGTCTTATATTGTTGGGTTTTTTGGCATAGAAGTCACTCAAAAATGTTAAAGTTGCATACTCACTCATAAATTGCTATTTGCATATATATATCACTAAGAGCATCTTTTTGGCTCTATAGAATTGGCAAAATAAAGAACATTTGGATAATTTGGCTAGCAAAACAAGTCAACACTCCAACCATATTAGCTATTTTGGATAACTAAACATATTTTAAAGCCCAAAATAAAATAATATAAAACCCAAGCCCAAAAAAAGCCCAACCCCAAAATAAAAAGCCCAAGCCCAAAAGAAAGAAATCTTTCTCACGACCCGAAAACAGAGATCGCGATTTTGGTCGCGACGAGTTCGCGGTTTCGATTGTGATTTTTTGAAATCGCGATTTTGATCACGACTCGTTCGCGATTGTGATTTTTTAAATTGCGATAGCTTCTTATTGCGGTTTTTTTGAGTTCGCGCTTGTGAGTTGCGATTTTTGAGTTCCCGTCGTGATTTTTTTTGTGGGGTTTTGAGATGCGAAAGGGAAGTTTGGCGAGTGATACAATCAATCTGAGAAATTCTGAGAAATCTATTTTGGCGAATGGTTGGGGAGTCCCGTTGAAGCGAAATTTTCCTCCAAAATCTGTTATTTTGGCTAAATTTGAGAGATGGCTAGCGTAGTTGGAGATGGTCTAACATCATTTGTATATATACCACTAACAAAGTTGGGTTTATTTGAAAATAATTTTTCTTAGTTATTTTTCATCCAAACAAAGATAATATTTTCTTTTTCTCACGTACATTATTTTGATTGTTATAGCTATATTTGTTTCTTTTTATCACCCACAATGTTTAGTTTTTTCTTCTTCTATTATGAAGTTCTAGTTTTCAACCATTTTTTTCTCATCTCCATTAATCATACATTTCATGAGGAAGACAAACACCCCTCAACCTTGTTGATCGCAGACCAGAGGATGGATGACATCTATACAATATATTATGCTAAACCACTTTTGCCTATGATTTTTCTCATTTTTTCTTTTTAAAATAAAAAAAGGCAAATGTAGGAGATAACTCCCCACTTTTACTCCATTCAAATTGGAATTGGAATCTTCATTACAATATATAGATGTTATTAGATAAATTTTTCGAAAAAAGTTTTTTTTATTTTAAAAAAAATACGTACAGTAGAGGTTGATTGGAAGGGGGAGTTGAGTGGTGACGTGGAAGAAGGGGAGCCGTCGGATGGGATGAGGGGGAGGCGGGAGGGGGAAAAGGCCGCTGGCGAGATTGGCAGAGTGAGGGAACAAGACATTTTTGGATTTTTTTTTGAGTGATTTGATTTTTGGATTATTTGGTCGTTGAATTTGAAAAGAGGAAGAAGTTGGAGAGGGGAAGGTGAGAAGTTGAAGAGGAGTTTTAAATATTAGCAACTTTTTAAATTGAGAAGTTGGAGAGTTGTTTTCATATGTACGTGGGGCATGATAAATGTGAAGTAAATGTGAAGTGAAAATTACATTTCTGACCTCTGATTGTGGAGGGATCAGGGGCAAAAATTGACAGAATTAACCCAATATATTATTTTTTAGCCTTTTATGTATATGGAGGCATGATAGTAAAAAGCTGCCAAAATGGGGCTTTGCTTAATAATAGTATATAGATAGATATTATATTATATAATATTATATAAGTTTGTGCAATATTGCACAAGGATACACTTGTTAGTTGATCATGGGAAACGTCTATTTTACCCTTAGCATCTTATTGGGTACGAATTAGTACTCGTTTACGACCTGAACTCGTTTGTGAACTAAGCAGTTAAAATCCCCGATTAAGCCCGATTAATCCCCGATTAATCGCTAATCGGAGGTCAAGCGTTTATTCTTTTAACGATTTATAATATTTCAATAGTTAGCGATTTAATCGGGTATAATCGTCCGATTAGTTGTTAATCGGCCGATTTTAAGTGGCCGATTAACCGATTAAATCTCCTTCTCTAATTTTCATACTCGTTTGCTTTATTTGGGCTTTAATCCGGCCCAAATTGAAATCCAAATCCAAAATCCAAACCTCTTTTGATCCTCGCTTAAACCCAAACCCAGCATGTGGCTACTCTCATCTTCTTTCTCGCGCAAACCCAAACCCAAACTGATTCTCTTCTTCTTCCTCGAGCAAACCCAACCCTGACCCACTATCGCTCCCCCTGTGCCGTCGCATACTTGATTCGGCCCGCAGCTGTTGTACCTCTTCCTCTTGCTGCTCACGCTGCACCTTCTCCCGGATTGTTTTTGTTTGATGGTACCGACCAGCAAACTCGACCCAACCCTCATCCAAAATCCAAGCTCAGCTCAAACCAAGTACTTTCTTCTTTTTCTCTATAACTATATATTCATATTTTATAATCTTTATGTTATGATTAGGGTTGCTATATGATGAGGATATACATATTTTTAATTTTATATATATATATATATATATATATATATATATATATATATATATATATATAAAACAAATTTTCCGATTTAATCCCCGATTATTTTTCGATTAACCGATTAATCACTAATTGCTCCTAGACTGGTTAGTTCCAAAAACTGATTTTAACTGCCTAGTTTGCGAACGAAACCTTCATCCCCTCAATCTTCTCCCTCAAATTTTCTCCTGTTTTCTGCCCAAAATTTTGTTCAAAACCTTAATCTTTGAAATTACCAAAAAAAGGGACAGCAAAACTCAAAATTGATTTGCTCAATCTTCTTGTTAAGCATTGTTGGGTCTTCTTCTCGACTGTAGGAGCTTCAGCTTGGGCTCCAAGTTATTGTCTCTCTCTCTCTCTCTCTCTCTCTCTCTCTCTCTCTCTCTCTCTCTCTCTCTCTCTCTCAAGTGTTTTATCCTCTTCATTTTATTGTAGAGCATCTAGGGTTTGGGGAGATTTTTAAAAAAAGGCATCTTTTGTAAATTTATACATCTATATTGATAATTCATCTTGCAACCTTTTGACAACTATAACTTGAGAAGTGCATGTGTTTGACTAGTTGTATATGTTTATGTGTTAGAGCATCTCCAACCATACTAGCTAAAATGGCTAACAAAAATAGTGTTTGTACCTAGTGAATTTGGCCAGCCATTTTACTTCATCTCCAACCGTACTTTTTCCTCTCTATTTTGCCTCTTGCTCTGCATTTTGCCTCTTCATATATAACAAATTTTCCGATTTAATCCCCGATTATTTTCCGATTAATCGATTAATCACTAATCGCTCCTAGACTGGTTAGTTCCAAAAACTGATTTTAACTGCCTAGTTTGCGAACGAAACCTTCATCCCCTCAATCTTCTCCCTCAAATTTTCTCCTGTTTTCTGCCCAAAATTTTGTTCAAAACCTTAATCTTTGAAATTACCAAAAAAAGGGACAGCAAAACTCAAAATTGATTTGCTCAATCTTCTTGTTAAGCATTGTTGGGTCTTCTTCTCGACTGTAGGAGCTTCAGCTTGGGCTCCAAGTTATTGTCTCTCACTCTCTCTCACTCTCTCTCTCAAGTGTTTTATCCTCTTCATTTTATTGTAGAGCATCTAGGGTTTGGGGAGATTTTTAAAAAAAGGCATCTTTTTTAAATTTATACATCTATATTGATTATTCATCTTGCAACCTTTTGACAACTATAACTTGAGAAGTGCCTGTGTTTGACTAGTTGTATATGTTTATGTGTTAGAGCATCTCCAACCATACTAGCTAAAATGGCTAACAAAATAGTTCAAATAGTGTTTGTACCTAGTGAATTTGGCCAGCCATTTTACTTCATCTCCAACCATACTTTTTCCTCTCTATTTTGCCTCTTGCTCTTCATTCTGCCTCTTCATATTCATGGCTAGGCAAAATGCATAACCATTATGCCTACTTGTTGGAGATGCAAAATAAGTGTGGCTCTGCAAATATGGCTATATCTCTTCATTTTGGCTAAGCCGTTGGAGATGCTTGAGAATAGATATTGTTGTAATTATGTATGACAATTGAATTTGTGTATGGTGGTACTAAACAATTTTAATCAAATATCAGTTATAACCTTGTCCAATTTTATGGCAGTGGCCAACATGGAGTAGTTACTGCAATTTTTTGGTAGTGGTGGATAGTATTATTAGGAGATGCACTTTTGTGTGTTATATGTTTTAGAGGAGATGTTAGTCTGCAGATAAAGAAGCTCATGTTTGATATGTTAGTTTGAATATGGGTTGAAATATGGGACATGGTTTATGACATGTAATATTTCATGAATTTGGTTGTGTTAAACTACTGTAAATTGGGACTGGTTTATGAAGTACTTGAAAGTGATAATTATCATATTTCATTTTGTTAAGTGGTTGAAATTTCATGTTATAAATTATACTTGAATATCCTCTCAATTTCTTATCTTGTTACGAGACTGCGCGTGATTGAAATTTTGGTTCATTATGGTAGAGTTTGGAATATTTGGTACATATTGGTACAGTTTGGAATATTTGGTAATGTATCCGCTGTTTTAGAATGCATCAAAAATTTTGGTTCAATTTGATAGAGTATGGAGATTTGGACATGACTATTTACTTGAATTATTGTTGGAATTCTGTAAGGTATGAAAATTTGTTCAGATTTTGGTCATGTATCAGGCTTTGGTAATGTTTCTGTTCAAAACGTATTTATTCAGAATTTGATTATTCAAATCAAATGATTGTTCATGATTTTCTAAATCATTTTTCTGTGATTGTTGAAGTTAGGGGGTGTTTTTTTCATAATAAATAAATAAAAGGATATTTCGTCCTAAAAAATCACGTGACACGTGCACAAAATTCTAATAGAACCCTAACTCTGCCTTCAACCAATGGAGTTGAGTTGAGGGGTGTTTAATCACAAAAAAATAAAAAGTTTCGGGTAGTTTAATCAGAAATGCTAATAGTTGATGTTTTTTTTTTCTTTCAAATTTAGCCTGAAGAATACCTAAGAAAAACTATTTCTAAATGAACCCCACTTTGTTAATGGTGTATATACAAACTAGCGTACCCTTGTGCAATATTGCACAAACTTATATAATATAATATAATATAATATAATATAATATAATATGTAGTAAAACCCGAGCAATACTGTACATAATTTTTTTAAAATAAGAAAATATTAAAACTTTTTTTGAAAAATTTATCTAATAACATCTATATAATAATGAAGATTCCAATTCCAATTTGGATGGAGTAAGAGTGGGGAGTTATCTCATATATTTGCCCTATTTTTTTTATTTTTAAAAGGAAAAATGAGAAAAATCCTAGACAAAAGTGGTTTAGCATAATATATTATATAGATTCCAAAATTTTAATTATTTTTCAGAATTTCTAATTAAATTTCCATATTTGATAATAATTTTTGGAATTTTAATTTAATTTCCTAATTTTAAATCATATTCTATGATTTTTTATTGATTTATCGAGCTGGTGCGATTTGAATCGCTCATCGAGCATGTGCACGCCCGCTGAGTTGAATAAGGTGCCAGGATGGTGTGGTTACATGGCGCGACTTGGGACGTTGATCACGTGATGGTCTCGCCTGCTGAGTGAATTGAACATGCGTAATTGGGTGGCGACATGCCGCGATCAGGAGCCTCGATTGCGCATGCTTCAGGCATATGGACCATCAGACGGTTGAAAATTGGGCGGAGGTGGTGGTTGGGTGTGTGCACGTGTTAAGGTATATCTGAATTCATACTTTTGCTCTCATTTGTCTATTTCAAAATGGAGAGAGGGGGTACATTCTCTCTCCTATTAGCATAATATCTCTACTATATTAATGGGAGAGTTGGGGTTTGTAACAAACAAACCCAAACTTTGTAACTGTATAAACATGTATAATACACGTCCAAATTATATTCAACAAATATAAATGTGCACCGCACGTGTAGTCCAAATCAAAATATTCAAATATAAACTTTTTTTCCTTATTCGATATATATTCATTTAGTTTGATGACTTTACTTTTTTTAGACATGCATCGCACGTTCATTATACTAGTATAGATATAATATCAAACTTTACTAGTGATGTATACAAAAATAGCTATTTTTGTGATAGTCGGCAATTTCTAATTTTTTGAGTGAGCTATGCGCAAAAACCCCTGTATCTATTACTACATTTAAAGTAGAAGTTTGGCATAGTCTCAAAATATTCATTCTGTTAATAGGGACTCTCAACCGTTGGTTTTTAATCAAGATCAAAATACTAAATTTCGAGATTTTGAATATTAAAAAACATTTAAAAAATAAAACGGCCCAGATTTGATTTAAAATTGCCCATATTTGAATTAAATGGACTAATAAGTAAACCTATTAATTTGATGAAAAAAGGGGAAAAAGTGTAAACAAAAATGGAGAAAAAAACATATGATGAAATAATCAATTTAATATACCATGACTAAAAAAAGTTATGATTTATCTACCATGACTAAAGAAATTTAAGGGCTAGTACATAAACTGCAAGATATGATGACTAGTCTAAAGACTAAACACCAAATAATGTTTGAAATTCATCTGACACTGAATTTTTTTCAATTTTTTTTTTTTGCTTGCATTTCCCGCTTGCATTTTACTAGTTGTTATAAGAGATGATGTTTTTCTTTTTACAAAGTTAAAACACATGAAGTTAAATAGACATAGGTATAAGATTGCAATCTTTTATTTCCCATCTTAAAAGTCTCATGTATTGTCTTGTTGCAAGATATGTAATCACCTTTTAATGAGTACAACAAATTTAGACTATTGGTATGTGAATTTAGACAAAGAAGACATTGGCATGCAAATGCGTGAGGTCGCATCAACAATATCCATGCATTCTATTTTTATTGAATGCAGATATCCATGCATTCTTAACCCGATGATGTTCTTGTTTCCGCAAAGGAGATTGCAAACTCAACAATTTTTTCTCAGATACAATAAAACTATTGGCATGACTAATATATCTATGAATAAGCTGAACAAATTTCTCACAAATTTGACAAATTTTTGCCTATATATGCTTCATTGGCATGAAATCTCCATGCGAATGTAAATCCTTTCTCTACTTAATTAGACTGGAAGAAAAAACAAACTAAATAAATAAATCAAACAAATGATTTGTTCCATCTACAAAATAGGACAAATTCACGATTCCTTGTTGCTGATTACTCTATGTTATGACAGCCTCTAGGTAGTCCTTTCCGAGCAAAATTAGGGAGCATAGGGGTTGGCTCTGATACCAGTTCTTACGAACATGAGAGAACTCACCCCTAAAAGCTAGTTGTTAGAGGAAGGGAATCCATGGGACTAAATGGAATCGTAACATATAGTATGGCAAGGCAAACTTTGGTTATTAAGTCATGTTGTTCCTCTTGTTTATACTCCTTTATATACATGTTACACATTTATATCCTTTATCAACAGATAGTGTATATTTCAGTTCTCGAGCATCATTTTTCATCAACAATATTAATTCTAAAGCAATTGACTCTGAATTTTTTTTAAAAAAAATTCTAGAGCAAACACATGAGACGAAAAACAAGGAAAGAACAATAATAATTATCTGTTACAATAGCAATGCTGGTCTCCACAAACAAAGTACAAGGTAACAAGGCTAAAGACAAGGCCACAACACTTCATTTTAAATTTGTCTCCTTGTCACTAATCTTTTAGATTCTCATTGCCTACTCCATATTCAATCCAAAATCCCCATTTTGTACTCTTCACTACTTCACAGATTTCCTAAAACATTTAGTGTCCTCTTACTCGTTACTACCTAGTTGTTCCCTTCAAAATCATCTATTCTTATCCCTTATAAACATCAAAGGAACACAACTCTTTTTACTTGTCACAATTCATTATTCTATCTTTAGAGTTTGCTCGGAAATTTGATTGGTTTTTCAATGGATAGAAGTGGTACTCCAGTGATTAACGAGAGTCCTCGAGAGCCAGATTCTTGGTGGTATGGGAACGGAAGTGCAAAAAACGTAGTGGTGGTGATGGACGCGCTAAAGGACTTCTCGACGAAGCCTTTGGAGTGGGCACTTGAGCATGTTGTCGAGCCCGGTTACATGCTCACCCTACTAGGAGTCATGCCTTGGCTCAGCCTTCCCTGTAAGAATATGTCTCCTGATTTAATTCATCTTTCTTTCCGTAACTCATTCATCAAACTCCTAGTTTTGATTCAACCTGGATATATGTAGTATTGTGCAAAACTTGGTTGGATATATGGACTCTGGACATTGGTGGTCTCTCCAACTGCAAAGAGAGATCAGAATGGAAGAAGGATCCCAAGCACCAGAGACTTCTTACCATCGTCGACCTCTGTGAAGCCCGAGGAGTAAGCATAACTCGCATCTTTCTTTTATCGATACTACTATATCATTTACTGGTTTCAAAATATTCAAATAATTTTTTTGTTAAATTTGTCATTGACCGAAATTTAATTTTGAAATATATAAAACCAGGATATGATAAAACTAAAAATGAAGTATTTAGTACACTACAGGAAAGAAATAGTACTTGCAAGAATGACTGGCATACGAATTCCGTATTATATGTCCTGCGCTAAGCCTGTATTTATGGATTGTAGGTTGTGCCACTGGTCAAGGTTGTAATGGGCTACCCGGTGCATCTCATGGTTTTAGAGCAAACCATAAATCTTCATGCATCATGGGTTGTCTTTGATAAGTAAATAACTCACCAAACAAAAGATGAAAATCAATATTATTCGATATTATCTATTCAGAAAAAGTGTAGTATGCCAGTTAGTTCATTAATTATTCAGTCGTTTACCCAAATTTTGTAGATACCAGAGGAAGAAGAAATCCTTCTACATGAACAGGATTCCATGTAACATGGTGATGATGAAATCAAATGGGCAATTTGATGTACTGCGGGTTAGACCTGTGGCTGATGTGGCTGAAAGCAGTGAGATACGAACATCAAATTCGACCTCGACCATCTCACCAATGTTGACACCACAAGAACAAGAAATGCTCACTTCAACTGAATGGATACAGTTCCTCAGTAGACACAACATGGAGGAGGAAACACAAGAGAATAATGATCGGGCAAGTGACAACCATGAACTGGTCACTGCCCCTTTGTCTGCATGAACTGATATGGAGAACTCTTAGAGTTGAATCAAGAGAGTTTGTTGTTAAAATGTGAAAATGAAGAGTTAACGCTCTTAATGGTAGGATGTGCTTTGAGATTGTACCGGAATTTCTTGAGCGTTTGCATGAATTTGCACATTCTATTGTTGTAAGCTTTGATTCTTGAAACCAATTGGCCAAAGAAGCTGAAGCTTCAGGTCACTGCAAGTGAATGTAGCTACTTAAATTTTGAGTTGATTGATGTTATTATCCGAATTGGTATTCTGTTGAATGTAATATTTGATGGAACGGGTTTGATCGATCTTACACTTGAGTTTTTTTTAATATATATGTAATGTTTTATGTAGTAGTTGAAGGAAGAACTGTAAAACTTGTACAACTAGAGTTTGTTGAAATGTTCTACAGCTTCAATATGGTTATTGATCTTCTAAATGTTAACTTATATAGGTGAGTTCTTAATTAGTCTTTGGGGCTGCTTTTTTTTTTATAGCTTTTGATGTTTCAGAGATCCAGGTTCTTTGTCGGTTTGTTGGCTTTTGTTTCCTCTCATGTAATAATGCTTGCTTCTTATGTTCTGTTAATGCAAATTGCTAGGCTTGGAATTGGGAGTTTATGTTGTTGCTTGTGAGTTGTGAATAAAAAAAAGACTTTGATCTTGTTTATATACGCTCTAGTTGATTTTTGTCGTTGTCATTCGTTACTAGTTGCTGCAATGATGCATATTGTTTATTACAGTTGTCAGTGGGATGTTTCTGAGTTGTCTGAATACTTCTCCAAGTGATTTCAGTTCATTGGATTAAGGGTGCGTTTGGCCTAGCTTTTTTTAGGCTTTAAAGCTACTTCAAAAGGAGAAGCCAGAAAGTAGAGCTTTGAAATTAAAAGATGAAGTTGTTTGAATAGTCAGCTTTTTTTTTAATATTAAAGCTACTTTTAAGCTAGAAGTTGTTTGGCATAAGATATCAATTGTAAGCTATTTTTATACTCAATTAAAGTTTTTGATTTTATTTACCAATAAAATATAAGTTATCAAATTACAAAAAAAATCCTTATATTACTAATAGATGAAATATTTAAAATAACCTAGAAAACTCGTAAAAAGGAGAAATTTTTTTTTGAACTGTACGTAAATAAAAAAAATTAAAGGACTACGATACTTTATGAAATGCATCATTCATAAAATAAATAAGTTGGTTTCTAAGTCCAAAATCAACTCGAAATTGTAAATAACTATTTAAAGAAATTTTTAAAAAAACAATTTGGTAGAGGGGAAAATGAGACAGAAATTATTGGCAATATACTCAAAGGGGCTTGGGCGTAGCAAGCGCCTTCTTGTCTTCTCTGTGAGCTTAAAGATTGAAACCAGAACAGGAAATCATATCAGAGCTGAAAAACCTAAAGCAAACAATTTGAGACACTTTCTGTTGTTATCTATTATAATGTCTTGGTACTAATAACACATGAGAAGAGTTTAGTCTTCTATGGATATAGATGTCATTTTTCTGCAATTCATCCAAATTCATATTTATCAATATGTCCAGTAATTTTAGAGTTGTGAGCAGGAGAATCTTATGAATATAAATGTTTTTTTCTCTGCAATTCATCCAAATTTGTAGCGATTCAATAAAACAAAACATATCTACAGCGAATAGCCAAACTGGACCCATCTAGGATTCTTAGGCCTCCAGACTTAAAAATCTCCAAATTATGATTTCCAAACAACCAAATTTGAAGCAATAATTTCAAGTTGATTTTGGGCATAGAAGACTCTTCGACGGCGGGATTCCCCGGTTGCGAGTGTTCGGCGAGGAAGGGAAAGGGGAAGGGGAAGGGGGAAATTTTTGTTGTTAGGGTTTGATATGTAGGAAGGGCCAAAAAAAGAGAAAAGTTTAAAAAAATTGAAAATGAGAAGCCAGAAGTTGCTCTTGAGGGCTTTTTTTGAAGCTCATTTTCTTCATTAAAAATAAGCTACTTCTCCTTCTGTAGAGCTTTTCAAAATATGCGTTTGGCCCAACTTTTCCTTCTAAAGAAGAAGAGAAGCTAATTTTAAGCTGGGCCAAACGCTTCTTAAGTATAAGCTTGGCTGTATCAAATTAATGAATGTAAAACTGGCATCATCCATCTCATCTAAATATTTTCCCCGCGATGTTTCAGCGATTGTTTGCGGTACATGTGTTCACCCGGTAGGGATATTCTTAATGTCTGGCATGGACAATTTTGCTTTCGCTTCATCTTAAATTTTGCTTTTCTTTCATCTTAAAACGTTTGATACTCACTCGACTCCTAGTGATCGAGCAATATAACACCACATGATCAATGCTAGCACTTGTCATCAGGGCATCATTTTGTAGCCATCCAAATAAAATGAGTGACTTCCCTCGGCCGAGCGAATACTATGAGAACTCTTGTATATACAGTAAACACTCATCCCCTCGCACCATCACTTGAACAATAACTTCATACATATTTTCTGGAACTTGACAAAAATTCTCCAGCACTATATTCATTCAAAGAGAATACAATGAAGTCTTACATCCCATAGTGAAACCAAAATGAAAAAAATAAAGACTTCACTAGATCATGGAAAATCAATAATTGTTGCATACATCATCTACAACTCTTATGTGAATTTCAACAAACACTGCGAGCATTTTCATTCAGCAATTGCAATCTGATGTTGCAGTGCCCTTTCTATTG
Source organism: Hemerocallis citrina (assembly GCA_017893485.1). NCBI lineage: Eukaryota > Viridiplantae > Streptophyta > Magnoliopsida > Asparagales > Asphodelaceae > Hemerocallis > Hemerocallis citrina. The sequence goes on from CM030359.1 coordinate 344,269,108, forward strand.
CCACATCACTTGAGAAAATGAAATCTAAAAAGAACATCACAAAATAAAAATTGTCATAAATGGAACATAAAAATACACAAAAAATACTTAAAATATATGAATTCAGAAGAGGGGCCTGAGATTGCAAAGAAGAGAAGAGGAGTGCATCAAAGTCATAGAGGCCGTTCTTTCCGATGACGTCGAGGGGGTGGCGGCTGCGCTTGAAGTCAGACAAGAAGTGGCGGGGGTGGTAGTGGTGATGGCTGGAAGAGAAGGTGCGGCGGAGGTCGTGGGTAAGAGGCAGGAGCCCGAAGATGAAGGGGGTCGAGCTCGAGAGGCTGGAGAGAGAGATGGAGAGATTTTTTTCGAGCTTGAGAGGATGGATTTTTTTTTTTTTTGTGATAAAAAGGTGATCTCGTCACCGCTTCATTAATAAAAAATTAACGAAACAAGTAGTACAAATAATATCTATCTGTTCCAAACGAAACAGTGAAGAATAATTACAAAGCGTAGTCTACGTCTCTAATTAATCCCTCCCCTAACTAAACACGTAAATTTAGCATTTGCACCATGTTCTCCCACCAAAACCACTTAGATGTACTTTAAATTCCAACAGAATCAACTTTGGATTTCAAACTTCATCGACCTAGCTTTCCATCCCGAACACTCCTTGACCATCCCCCAAACGATCACCAGGCAACAACCACATCCACAATCTCTTACTGACATACTTACGCCTCTCCCACAACGATGTCGTCGTGTATCCGCCAAAATAACCCCACTGCGACGCCGTCTTTCGATTGCATCAAATCCAGCTTTCAATAGTAGTCGTGTTTCTCAACCGATAATGAGAACGTTTGCACTTGCCGATAACTCCACCAAATGTACTTTGAATTATAACCAAAACTAGTTTGAAATTCAAATTACACAAGTGTATTTACCTCACGCTTCCCAACTAAAATATGAATTTCAAAAATCTATATTGAAATTCAAATCTTAATAATCTCCCCCTCCACACTTCTAATTCAAATTTGAGTTTCAAAAATCCTAATTCGAAATTCAAATTTGTACTTCACTCCTCTAACTCAAAATTCAAATTCGAATTTCAAATTTCAAACTTCAAACCCTATTTTGAAATTCAAAATTCACAATCAATCAATCAATTGTCAATCAATCAAACAATCTCACTCCCCCCCCCCACCCTCTTCTCCAGCCAATCCTTACCACACCGGCAAACCAAGCCTAATCACCATCACCCATCTCCACGTCCTCCCCCTTCTTGACGCCACCATCAACCAACCCTCCCTTCGACACCACTGCAGTAGCCTCGAGCACCATCAAACTCGCCTACGATCATGGCCGTCGTCTCTCTCCTACCCCACTCCCTACCCCCATTGCTCTCATCGTGCGCCTCCGTCGACCTCACCCCGACATGCTTCCCCGACATTGCGACGCACTCTACGTCCACCGTCAAGTCAAGCCCTGCTCCGACTATCGAAGATCCAACCCTATTTGGACTCACAACGATGCTAGCACTCCTTTGTTGGCGTTTTTGACCACAGTGCCACTTCGACAAACTCTGGTTGAGCTTACGACGGGCCACTCCTCGACGACGCCCATGGCCCATCCAATTCCCCCTACCGACAACTATCAATGCTGTCGACAAGTCACTGTCTCCAAACGAAGCCCCTTCTCGACCGTCATGTACCCTACGCTTCACTCTTTACTGCCGGCAATCAATGCCATCAATGAGGCACAGGCCCAACCGTCTCCGTTGATAACTCATCGTCCTCGCTCTCCTCTACGGGCGGCACAGTCGTCAATGTCCCCCGTCGATGCCTCGATGTGCCAGTACCACCTTCGATGCCTTCCATCCCGGCGTCTAGCCACCCACCGCCATTCGCCTCTAAATCTCACTCCTCAAATGGGAAAAACCCAAATCATTAACCACGTCGGAGCTCCGACGCCAAATCACCATCGCTCTGGTGGTGGGGTGATGGATGGGTGGGGGGGGGAGGGGGGGAGTAGGTCAATGAGGGATCCTCCCCCTTCCTAACCAGCTAATCCTTGCTTCCCTCTGACTTGTTTGGGTTTTTTTTAGCTTCTCTCTTTAGAGTTCTAGAGAGAGAAGCTCGAGAGGATGGAGAGTTACTGATATTTTTTCCCCTTCCTTTTTTAGGGATTTTCAGACACAGGTATTTTGAGAGAGTGTAGAGAAGATAAAGAGATATGAGCAAGAGAAGATCAAATGTCCAGAATACCCCCACTCATACTTGATTTTAATCTGGTCCGTCCAGTGCTCATCATGATTTAGCTCGGATCCAACCGCGTGGGGAAGAGTTCGCACGCACCTTGGTGAGAACCGTTCGCATCAGAACACCTCTCTCTCTCTCTCTCTCTCTCTCTCTCTCTCTCTCTCTCTCTCTCTCTCTCTATATATATATATATATATATATATATATATGAGTCTCTAATATTATAATGGGAAAAGGCCTTAGTGTCATTTGTAAATGTTTTGTCAATCTACCAACCCGTGCAATACATGTGCATGGCTATTATAAAGGAGGTTCTATGTTCAAATTCAGACTATATATATATATTAGACATAGTCTGAATTTGAACATAGAACCTCCTTTATAATAGCCATGCACATGTATTGCACGGGTTGGTAGATTGACAAAACATTTACAAATGACACTAAGGCCTTTTCCCATTATAATATTAGAGACTCATATATATATATATATATATATATATATATATATATATATATATATATATATATATATATGGAAATGCTCAGTTGAAAACGCAAATATTGTGAAAACACTTGAAAACCACCTAGGCCGTTGTTGGAAACAACGGCCTAGGTTATAATGCATTATAACCTCCAACAACGGCCTAGACTTGTTTTCACGTTTTCCACAACATTTGCATTTTCAACTGAGCATTTCCCATATATATATATATATATATATATATATATATATATATATATATATATATATATATATATATATAAGCAAGACTAGAACTCTCGACCTCTTGCTCACCGGCGAAAAGGCTTTCGAGTGGACCACACATCATGTCTCCCATCTCCATTTCAGTTCAAAATATGCAAGCCCTAAAAAATTAAATAAAAACTCTAGCCGCAGATAAATATAAGAACTCCAAAATCAGAGAAGATGATTATAAGTTGTAGGACTAGTGATGAACAAATCAAGTTTATCGTATACTTCACGGATCCACAATTAGTTAAGAGAAGAATATACACGATTGATCAATGCTAGGGAATTATAAGTAGTTTTTTACTCACTTAATTTTGTCTACGTATTAACCTTGCTTCATTGACCTACCCGAAGCTAGGAACATCATCCCTGATGTGGTTTATTTTTTGGGGTGGCTGCACCAGGTGTGAGTTCTCTCAATTTGTAAAGTGAAAGTCGCGGTACTGACTATACGCCCGACCCTCGGCTGATGGGAGCGGCTCAAGAATGGCAGGAGTGAGGTGGAGGTCGGATGCTCGGCTCGGATCCAGCAAGCTCGGCTCGGATCTGGAGGCTCGGCCCGGTCTCGTGTACCTGCACTATGCCTAGGAACACCGGGGGAGATCCCGGTGGCAGGCCCTCCCACGATCTAGTCAGTTACTAAAGAGCAACAGTAGCTAGGGTTTCAGAGGGAAAAGATTGATACCTTTAAATGGAGGGGAGGGCCTGGTATTTATAGGCAGAGCAAACGGGTCTGGGACCTGAGCGGACCGGGTCACGCTCGTTTGCTGGTGGGCCTGAGGCAGTAACGACCCGTTTGACTTCCGTTGACTCGATTATCAGGAGAGAGCGGGTTTTGAGGGAATCTGGTGGCCCAGGAGGGGCCACGTCATCTGACCCATATCAGGAGCCCCCCACTCCTGGAGGACTGGGTAACCCAGCCGTGTAGAAGTGGTTTTGTCTCTGTAGGAAGAGCGGAGTGGTGTGTACGGCGAAGAATGGGGTCCGTATCTTTCTGGAAAGGCCAGTGGGGTAGGATGAAGGGGATCCCTTCTTGGAGTCGTGGGGGGCGTCGAGTGCTGAAGAGCAGGAGCTCGCTTTGCCGAGCATCGAGGGTCGAGAGACGAGCCCCCTCACTTGTTGGAAAGTAGGGGGACGTCGAGATTTGAAGAGTAGGGACTCGCTTAGCCGAGCATCGAGGGTCAGGAGACGAGCCTCCTCACTTGTTGGAAAAGCAAGGGGGACGTCGAGATCTGAAGAGTAGAAGCTCGCTTAGCCGAGCGTAGAGGGTCGGGAGACGAGCCCCCTCACTTGTTGGAAAAGTAGGAAGACGTCGAGATCTGAAGAGTAGGAGCTCGCTTAGCTGAGCGTCAAGAGTAGGTAGATGAGCCCCCTCACTTGTTAGAAAAGTAGGGGGACGTCGAGATCTGAAGAGTATGAGCTCGCTTAGCTGAGCGTAGAGGGTCGGTAGACGAGCCCCCTCACTTGTTGGAAAAGCAGGGGGACATCGAGATCTGAAGAGTAGGAGCTTGCTTAGCTGAGCGTAGAGGGTCGGTAGATGAGCTCCCTCACTTGTTTGGAAAAGCTTTAGTGGCTCGCGGTGACATTCGAGCTCCGAGCCTCAAGTTTGTTGGAGAAGCTTTTGTGGCTCGCAGTGTTATTCGAGCGCCGAGCCTCAAGTTTGTTGGTAAAGCTTTTGTAGCTCACGGTGTCATCCGAGCGTCGAGCCTCAAGCTTGTTGGATAAGTTTTTGGGGCTCGCGGTGCCATCCGAGTACCGAGCCTTAAGCTTGTTGGAGAATCTTTTGTGGCTCGCGGTGTTATCCGAGCGCCGAGCCCCCTCGCTTGTTGGAAAAGCAGGGGGACGTCGAGATCTGAAGAGTAAGAGCTTGCTTCGTCGAGTGTAGAGGGTCGGTAGATGAACCCCCTCACTTGTTGGAAAAGCTTTTGTGGCTCGCGGTGACATCCGAGCTCCAAGCCTCAAGCTTGTTGGAGAAGCTTTTGTGGCTCGCAATATTATCCGAGCACCGAGCCTCAAACTTGTTGGTGAAGCTTTTGTGGCTCGTGGTGTCATCCGAACGCAGAGCCTCAAGCTTGTTGGAGAAGCTTTTGGGGCTTGCGGTGCCATCCGAGTGCCGAGCCTCAAGCTTGTTGAAAAAGTTTTTGTGGCTCGCGGTATTATTCGAGCCCCGAGCCCCCTCACTTTTTGGAAAAGCAGGGGGACATCGAGATCTGAAGAGTAGGAGCTCGCTTAGCCGAGCGTAGAGGGTGGGTAGACGAGCCCCCTCACTTGTTTGGAAATGCTTTTGTGGCTCGCGGTGACATCCGAGCTCCGAGCCTCAAGCTTGTTGGATAAGCTTTTGTGGCTCGCGGTGTTATCCGAGCGTCGAACCTCAAGCTTGTTAGGGAAGCTTTTGTGGCTCGCGGTGACATCCGAGCGCCGAGCCTCAAGCTTATTGGAGAAGCTTTTAGGGCTCGCGGTGCCATCCGAGTGCCGAGCCTCAAGCTTGTTGGAGAAGCTTTTGTGGCTCACGGTGTTATCCGAGCGCCGAACCTCAAGCTTGTAAGAGAAACTTTTGTGGCTCGCGGTGTCGTCCGAGCTCCGAGCCTCAAGCTTGTTGGAGAAGCTTTTGGGGCTCGCGGTGCCATCCGAGCGTTGAGCCTCAAGCTTGTTGGAGAAGTTTTTGTGGCTCGCGATGTCATCCGAGCACCGAGCCTCAAGCTTGTTGGAGAAGCTTTTGGGGCTCGCGGTGCCATTTGAATGCTGAGCCTCAAGCTTGTTGGGGAAGCTTTTGTGGCTCGTAGTGGCATCCGAGCGCCGAGCCTCAAGCTTGTTGGGGAAGCTTTTGTGGCTCGCGGTGCCATCCGAGTGTCAAGCCACCAAAATTGGTTGGAAAAGCATTGGTGGCTTAGTGTAGTGCTCGAGTAGTTGACCACGCATTCCGAGTTGTTGTACCAGTCGATAGGGCAAGGGTAAATGGGTAATTTCACACCCTAGGCTAACGTCATAAGTGTGAGAATCGAAGCGCTTTAGACCTTGGTGGCCGTTGGATCTTGATGATCAAGATCTAACGATTAGATCTTTTTGCAAAAATCAAGGAGTCCCTTCCTCTATTATAAATCTCTCGCCTACCCGTTCATTTCCTCACTTTGCGTTCACTTCTCTAAGGCAACAAGAATTCTCCTTATAGCTGTCGACGACCGTCTCTTCGGTGATCTTCATGTTTCTCAGCATACCAGGTTAGTATTTTTGATTCCCAATGTCGCGTTCTCAGTCCGGCTCCGAAGCAAGTACTTCAGGTCGTTCTAAGGAGGTCCAGTCGGAGTCGACGTCTTGGTCTCTAGATGATTTTGGAGTGAAGGAGGAGGTTTAATCGGACTTATGATTGAATGGTGAGGGCATCGTAGTTTATGACGTGCAATTTTTACGATCCCGTAGGCCGGGTAAGGAGCCTGTGGAGGAGGGTGAGCACGAGGGAGGAGACCCCGAGGGAGAGGGGTTTGTTGAAGAGGAGGAGCACGAAGAAGGAGACCCCGAGGGATAAGGGATTGTTGAGGAGAACAACCAGGAGGGGCCCGTCTGAGGAGCCGAGGGAGGTGACTGTCGGGGAGAAGAGGGAGGAGGAACCGCAGGAGAGGCAGCCGAGGAAGCGGAAGATCTTCCACCTCTGCCCCCATTAGCGTCCCCATCTTCGGAGAAGAAGCCTCACCCCCGTAGGCGAAAAAGAAAGTTGACTCGCCCCAATAGCCCAGGCTCGCCAAACAAATACGGACCCGATTCGGGGTTTGAGTTTCCCCCTGTGTCTCATAGAAACCCAGGGTCGATCAGGATGTACCCTAACGACGTGGAGGGACTTCTTGCCTTCACTTCATTATTGTGGGTCACGGGTCGGCTTATGATCAAGATGGACAGCGTCCAATGTGTTTTGAGGGCGGACTACCTGCATGTCTTAAGGACGGCTTACTTCATTCCGAAGGAATTTAAACTCTTGATATCAAACCCTGGAATCCGTCCGACCAAAGTGCTGGAGCCAAGCTTCTGTATGTTCCCCGAGGACGCCTTCCTCTCGGGGTTGAGGTTGTCGTTGCATCCGTTCATCGTGAGGGTTTTGAAGTGGGGGGCTGAGCCCAATGCAGTATGGTCCCAACTCGTAGAAGCACCTGGTTTGCTTCATTCTGAAGTGCCAGGAGAAGGGTGTTAAGCCGAGGCTCACATACTTCCGTGCCATCCTAGGAATGAGCTCGCTCAATGACTTGGAGGGGATTTTTTACCTCTCGCCGCGTCCCCACAAGAACGTTATGCACGGTCATCCGGACTCCATCAAAGGATGGAAGGAAAAGTATTTCGTTGTCTGGAGTGAGAATCCTTTGAAGATTCCAACTGTTTTGAATTTTAGTAAGCTGAACCACAAGCCCACGAAGCGTAGTGAGTTGACGGAGAGAAGATTGTAGGAGGGCATAGCATAGGGTGGTCGCGCGTCACGGAGTTGCACCTGGCACGAGCCGGACTGAGCCCAGCCGACCCTAGTATGTTTTTGTTTTGAATTTGTTTATCTTCCTGCCTTCGCGTTAATATTTTTTCATGGTATCTTTTTGTAGAGATGTCTACCAAGCAGCTCGACAACCGACAGGTCCAGCTGGCCCTAGTTGCCAAGAGGGGGGCCGATCAGGAGAAGAAGGCCAACCATGAGAAGAAGGGCACCTCGGCCGCGGGTTCCAGTAAAGGGCCGATGCCAGTGCCTGTACAGCCGTCCCCGAAGAGGGCGAAGAAGCACCACCACTCATCGAGGTTGACGAAGGAACCGAGGGCGAGCTCCAGAAGTAAGAAGGGGGCCGAGGTTCTGGAGCAGAGGTTCCCGCTACTTCACCCTGATGCCGCGGAGATGGTGGGCAGGAAGGGCTTGAGGCCGCACGTCCCGAACTGGGGGGTCAAGGTAGGGGATACCCTGCTCGAGGGCCCGGTGGCGCTGGAGGTGGTGGAGCATCTCGCCACAGAGCTAGATCAGATGGCTCTAGCAACGGAGACGTCTGGGACGACCTACATGAGGTGGGCTCAGGCGCAGCTCTCGGTAAGTGTTTGGTATTTGCTATGTGCGTAGAATCTTAGGGATTTTTCTAACTTGTTCTTCATCGGCCAGGCATTGCTTCATGGGTAGCACTTCCACAAGTTCTTGGAGAAGGAGATCCTTGTCAAGAGGAAGAACGCCGACAAGTATTTCCGTGTGCTTACTCGTCTGCAGGTCGAGCTGAAGGAGGCCCGGAACGCCGAGGTGTCCGTCCAAGCTCAGATGGCCTCGCTACAAGATATCACGCGAATGAGCTGGCACACTTTCGATCTAAGGCCCAGGCGGAGGCTGAGAAGGCACAGATCGCCATGGCGGAGATGGAGATTACCATGGCGGATACTCTGATCATGGCCCAGGACGAGGCTTACGCCAAGGCTAAGGATCACTTCCTACAGGTCTACTCGGAGTGTCGGGTCGACCACCTCCACTATAACTGGCAGCTTCCCATGCATCCGCCGACGCCTGGCGGCAAGGAGGAGGAAGAGAGGGGGACCCTCATCAAGAGGAAGCCGGGGGCGAACCTGTTGACGAAGAGGTGTCGTCCCCCCTAATTAGTAGTTTAGGATTTTTTCTCTTCACTTTGTATTTGCCTTACGCGGACTGACCACCGCCTTTTGTAACAAGTTTTTGAATTTATAAGAGAAAAGATATTTTGGCCGATCTTCTATGACTTGTTGTTTTTTGCCACTCTTTTGTGACCTGTTGTTTTTCCCATCTTCTTGATAGATGCATGAGGCCCTCAGTAACGACCTTTGTTCTGTCGAGGTCTCCTGGTTCCAAACTGGGCGGGGGTCCAAGGAGAGTGTGCTGGCTTGCCATCGTAAGTAGGCTCGGGATCAAGAGGCCACAGTGAATTATTTTATGAACAAGTCTAAGGAGCTCAGCCGAGAGGTTGCTCACCAGAAGATGGCCATAGCCGACCGGAACTGGTGGAGAGTTGAGACGAACTGGTAAATCTCAGATGCCTCCATCGGGCGACTAGATTCGGAGTCCTTTCTTCACGAGGCTGTTGTAGAGAAGGAGTTGGAGATTCGGAGGCTGAAGCTCATGCTGGGCACTGGTCTACAAGAGGGAGCAAGCCATTCCGTATTGGGTCCTTCTCCAACCTTTTATCTGGAAGCAGCGAGGCTTGTCGACGCGCAGAGTTCTGTTGCCGAGGCAGAGCATGCGGAGGGTCCTGTGGGAAGCACTGAGTTCGAGTTTTAAGTCGAGCAATTTGTAATATCTTCATTGTATTGTGTGGCCATTTCTAGCGCTCCATGAGTAATAAAACTTCGATTTCTTTACTTTGATAATTTGTTAAGCGAGACCGATAGGGACGTAGCTCGAGACCATTGCCGAGCATTGCTTCGCTTGAGGTCGCCGCCGAGGAAGAAAGAGACGTCGGGCTGTGGCTTCGTTTGGGAGACGAACCGTTACTCCTTGCAGGTAGCATTTAATAAGGGACATTTCGGCTCCTGATAAAAATTAATGGAGATGCTTTATCTTCCGCCGTTTGGACTCCTCGATGCCATAAATGAGCCTCTCCGAGGGGCTATATAATCTTCACCTCCTCATCACTTTTTCACCAAGAAATGTCGGTGACTTACCTGCTACTCGCTGGCAATTCGGGGTTTTGGCTCCGAGGGTCGTTTACTTCGAGCTGTCAGCGGGTGAGAGGTGGGTCGATCTCGGGGGTGAGATTCGGGGTGCCTGCCGAAGGCGGGCGCCCACAAGTTGGAATTCTTGGCCGAGTGTCCCGGATCGGTGGCTCTCCTGCCATCCTCTAGCAATTTTGGGTAGACAGCTCTGAGGGCAGTTTGCCCCGAGTTGCTAGCAGGTGATAGGTGTGCCGACCAAGGTCTGGGGACTCGGGGAGTTTTTTGGGCGAGAGTCCTGGGTCGGTGGCTCCCCTGCCACCCTCGAACAATTCAGGATTTTAGCTCTAAGGGTCGTTAACCCCGAGTTATCTGCGAGTGAGAGGTGAGTCAACCAACGGTCTAGGGCTCGGGGCGTTTGCCGAAGGCGAGCGCTCTAAATCTTTAATGAAAATTTTTGGGTTGGGTGTGACTAAAGGTCATCGCCGAGCGTAAAGGTCGTCGGGCTTGAAAAAGCCATGACCCTGCTCGAGGTCGATGCCGAGCCCCCATACCCAAGAAGAAGCTGATATGAGTGTAGTTGGAGGTTATCGTCGAGTGTAAAGGTAGCATGGCTTGAAAAAGTCAGGGCCTTGCTCCAGGGCGATGCTGAGCCCCCATACTTTAAGAGAAGCCGTTAAGAATGTAGCTAGAGGTCATGGCCGAGCATAAAGGTCGCATGACTTGAAAAGGCCAAGACCTTGCTCGAGGTCGATGCCGAGCCCCCATACCTGTTCTCGTGTAGATAGTACGAGTATAGCTGGAGGTCATCGCTGAGCGCATAGGTCGTAGTGTTTGAAAAAGTCCAGGCCCTGCTCGAGGTCGATACCGAGCCCCCATACCTTAGGAGAAGCTGGCATGGGTGTAGCTTGAGGTTATCATCGAGTGCATAGGTCGCAGCGCTTGAAAAAGCCCAGGCCCTGCTCGAGGTCGATGCCGAGCCCCCATACCTTAGGAGAAGCTAGTTATGGGCTGTAGAACCCCGTATTTTCAAATATTATTTTTATATTTGAAAATGAATTCTTTTGTGGACTATTCTCGAAATCTAAGGTGAGTGATATAAAAATTTGTTTGTTGTTTGATGTATTTTTGTTGTTTGATTTGATGTCATGCATGGAAGGAATTTGTCATGTGGTTGATCTATGTGTGCAAATATCATGATGAAATGATTGGTTGTTGTGAACAATTTAGATCTCGTAAAGTGGTATGAATCATGTGGAATTGGTGGATGAAATAGTAGATCTTATAATTAAAAATTGTTTGCTAAGAGCATGTTGAGATTTGCATATGAATACCTGGACATTAGATTCATGATTCAAATTTGATTTAGATTTGTGAAGGAATTTAGATCTTGTAAAACCCTAATGAAAAAATTTTGATTTAGAATATGGGAACTTAGATCTCGATATATTGATGTTTGAGTGTTTTATACATATACCTGATGAAGATTCATTGAGATTTATGATTTTTCTAAATACGAACTATTTTCATAACATTGATGATTAGAAAGCTTCAGAATTTGATTTTGTAATCAGACCTAATTTTGAAATTCTGTAGGCCGACAGTCGACTGGCCAACTGTGCAGTCGACTAGTACGAGCCTGATACCTTGTTTTAGAATTGTTGAAAAAGTTGTTCTGGACAGTCGACCTAGCTCATAGGCAGTCGACTGGTCCACTGTAGAAGTTATTTTGTAAGAATTAATTGTCCTTCTGGACAGTCGACCTATTAACCATTTAAGTCGACTTATATACTTAGAATAATTTCTAGAAGATTATTGGAAATTACCTCGGGTAAGTCGACTGACCCTCTTGTAAGTCGACTGTTACGAGACTTAGTTTATTTTTGTAAAATCCTGAATTTGGTCCTCTGGACAGTCGACTTATCATCAGTATGAGTCGACTGGTACTGAAAGATATTTGTAAACTTTAGTGTTTATTCGAATGATTAGTTTTTATATACTTGTTATTCAGTTCAGTATATAATTAAGCAATTGACCTTGTGATATTCAGTTGAGTATGTCATTTGAGACATTTAGTTAAGCCACTTTGTTTAGTGGAATTTCAGTTTAGACTTTTGAGTTTGAGTCTCTAGAGGCGTATGACCCTAGTATACCGGTGTTGAGTATTTGGTTGAGGCCCATTGAGGCATTTCAGTTATTGAGATTTGAATTTAGGCCGGTAGGGTACATCACTCTAGGTGATTCGTTAAGTAATCAATTAACCAAATTTTTAAGGATAGGCACTAGTGGTGATATGATGAACGGGAACATGAGTCACGAACCTCAGTATGGCTTTCGGTGTGGGATTTAATCTCCGGAATTATCACAGTAGATTATTAGTGGTGTGGGATATGTCTCCGGAATTATCACAGTCATGTGGTGTGGAACAATCTCCGGAATTATCACGGTAACTACTTATGGTGTGGGATTGATCTCCGGAATTATCGGAGTCGAGGTGAAGCACATGTGGTATATTGTGGTGACGTGTCAATGTTCGGTGTGGGATGATCTCCGGAATTATTCAAGTGAAATATCTTGGGTGTGGGATCCATCTCCGGAATTATCGGGCATGAGATACTATCCATGGTTTATCTTTATCTCGTAGTAGTCATCGTGTTAGGATTAGTTTATAACGTGGGGATTGAACCCTATGAAGTGAAGACGTTAAGGGCTTGCACCGAACCTATGTAGAATGGGATGCATAGACTTCGACAAGTACACATTAGAGAGTCTGCATATAGACTTGTCTTTTCTTGGCTTTGTTTATGCATGTGGTTTTCTTGTTTTCTACACATGACACTTAGCTTAGTACCACTTGATGTTTTATGTTACTTTCATTTTGTACTTCCCATATTCCTTTAGTACTGGTTGTTTAAGAATTTATGAGTTATGATCAATTATGTTGTTTGTTTATTTTTATATTTCTCACACCATTTATGGCTGACCCCTTTAGTTTGGGGGTTAGTGATCATCTCTAGCCTCACATATTGCAGGTTGTGCTTAGAGTTGGAGATGGGATGCCTAAGTTGATTTTGAGATATAATTGATATATAAGAGATTTTGTGTAAATTTGTAATATCAGATTTTGAGATAAATTAGTGTTGTAAATGAAGAGAATATTGAGTTGAGTTGTTTAGAATTCCGCTGTGTATTGTAAAAGATTTGTTGAGATAAAAGAAAAGTTGAAAATTTTAGTGGTGTTGTTTATGTTTAATATTGTATTGAAGTGGATCACTGGGAATGTGCCACGTAATTTTTATGTTATTAATCTGGAAATTCGGGGCGCTACAGAGATTGGTATCAGAGCGACGCTTCAATAGTAATACTAAACATGACATAAAAATAACCTAGGTGTGGACACTAGAGTGTGTGTACCTAGGTGTAGACATTAAAGAGTGAGTATCACATAGAATTGAATATGATGTTTTACCTTTGGGATTCAATTGAGAATTTGCCAAAGGATATTGATGTGAATTTGAATTGTGTGTGTGATGCTCTAACTTTACCCTCGTTTTGCAGTATTCAAAATGGTTGCACCCAGGGGCAGAAATGGTGGCAACAATGAGGATGGATCTGGTAGTTCTCAAGGAGCGAGAATTGACCTTGAGGCTAAATTTGCCAAGGTGTACCAGACACTGAACACACTGATGGCATTCAACGTGGCGCAGCAGCAAGCACAGCAGCAGAATCCGCAGCCGAATCATGTAGTTGGACAGGGTTTGGTGAACGCCGACCCTATTAAGCAAATCGAATCCTTCAAGAGGATGAGGCCGCCAGTCTTTGAGGGGCAAACTGATCCGACCGCAGCAGATGATTGGATTCGGAAGATGGAGACGATCTTCGAGGTATCGGAGACTCCAGCAGCTAGCAAGGTGAAGTTAGCTTCGATGCAGCTTGAGAAAGACGCTAATGTCTGGTGGGAGTCAGTAAAAAGGGCTTTGGGAGACCAGCCGTTGACTTGGGAAGCTTTTCTGGAGGAGTTCAGAGATCGCTTCTTTCCCCTAGATGTTCAGGAGAAGAAGGCGACCGAGTTCTTGAACCTTCAGCAGGGTAGCATGACCATGCGGGAGTATGAGACCAAATTTGCTCAACTTTCGAGGTATGCGCCAGAGTTGGTGATTGACGAGGCAAAGAAGGCCAAAAAGTTTGAGCAGGGCTTGAGGCCAGGCTTGAGGTCGAGGATGATTCCATTGGGCATCAGAAGATTCGACAAGCTGGTCAGGAGAGCAGCGATGATTGAGGAGGATATGGACCAGTTCCAGAAGAAGCAAGATACATGGAACCGGAACAAGAAGCCAGCATCAGGCCAGAGTGGGAAGGGATTCCCAGTGAAGCAGGCCAAATTCAGTGATCCAGTGCAGAAGGCACCTGCAGCTCAGGGAGTGACCTGTTATTACTGCAAGGAGGTAGGACATTACAGGTCAGCATGTCCGAAGTTGGCAAAGCAGGTTTGTTCCCAGTGTGGGCAGGCAGAACATTCTCAGTCTCATTGTCCACAATCGAGGAAGGATGGTTCTGGTGGGAGCAAATTTCAGAAGAGGCAAGGGCGAGTATTTGCATTAACCGAGGAAGACGCTGGTAACTCGGAAAATGTAATACAGGGTATGCAAGAATTTTGAATTTTATTTTGAATCAATGTAATAAATGAAACCTTTATTTGAGAACAATTTAAGATTGAGTATCATTCTTATTGTAACAGGAATTGTTTTCATAAATGGAATAAAGGCAAAGGTTTTATTTGACACTGGTTCATCGCATACTTTTGTATCGCCAAGTTTTGCAAAGATCTTAGGTGTAGAACCGAAGTTGTTTCCAGACAGGTATTTGTCGGTAGCAACGCCGTCAAGTGAAGAGCTAATAGCGGATCGATATTACGAAGGCTGTGATATCGAGATTGGTGGGAGATTGTTCGGCATTGATATGATCGAGCTGAAAGTTTTGGGTGTGGATGTCATCGTGGGCATTGATTGGATGGCAATATATGATGCCACAATCGAATACAAGCTGAAGGAGGTGTTGGTGAAAGCACCAGGTGGACCTGCACTGATTTTTCAAGGGAAGAAGAAGATTCCGAAGGTGACTGCAATGGTATCTAAGATGACAGTTCCAGTTGAAGTCAAGAGCATTCCGGTTGTCAGAGATTTTCCTAAGGTGTTCTTGGATGATTTTCCAGGATTACCGCCACAGAGAGATGTGGAGTTTTGTATTAATGTTCAGCCGGGGAGTGCGCCGATTTCCAAGGCTCCGTACAGGATGGCACCTGTAGAGCAAGATGAAGTGAAGAAGCAGATTAAGGAGCTGTTGAGCAAAGGGCTTATTAGGCCGAGTTCTTCTCCGTGGGGAGCGCCAGTGTTGTTGGTCAAGAAGAAGGATGGGTCAATGAGGATGTGCATTGACTATCGGGAGTTGAATAGGGTGACTATTCAAAACAAGTATCTGTTGCCGCGGATTGATGATTTGTTCGACAGGCTTCGAGGAGCAGCTGTATTTTCGAAGATTGATTTGAGGTCAGGGTATCATCAGGTACGAGTCAAGGAGGAAGATGTGAGTAAGACAGCTTTCAGGACTGGTCATAGGCTGTACGAGTTTTTGGTAATGCCATTCGGGTTGACGAATGCGCCAGCAGTTTTCATGGATATGATGAATCGGGTTTTGAGGCCATTCATTGACTCCTTCGTGGTGGTTTTCATCGACGACATTTTGGTGTATTCGAAGTCGGAGGAGGAGCATTCTACGCACTTGGCAGCGGTATTACAGAAATTGCAGGAGCATAACTTGTATGCCAAGTTGTCGAAGTGTGAGTTTTGGAAGTCTGAGGTAGCTTTCCTTGGTCATATTCTTTCTAAGGAGGGAGTAGCCACTGACCCTCTGAAAGTGGAAGCAGTGAAGGATTGGCCCAGGCTGACGTCTGTGAAGGAAGTCAGGAGTTTCTTGGGATTAGCTGGATACTACAGGAGATTTATCTAGGGTTATTCTCAGATTGCAGTTCCTTTGACAGGTTTGACCCGGAAGAGTGTGGCATTTGTGTGGACAGATAAGTGTGAGGAGAGTTTCCTTGAGTTAAAGGAAAGGTTGACTACTGCACCTATCTTAGCTTTGCCGCAGGCTGGGAAGGATTGTGATATCTACAGTGATGCATCTCTCAGAGGTTTGGGATGTGTCTTGATGCAGGAAGGCAAGGTTATTGCTTATGGCTCGAGGCAATTGCGTCCGCATGAGAAGAATTATCCGATACATGACTTGGAGCTAGCAGCTATCATTTATGCCTTGAAGCTGTGGAGGCATTATGTCTATGGTGAGAAGGTCAACATGTACACCGACCACAAGAGCCTGAAGTACATTTATCAGCAGAAGGATCTAAATCTTCGGCAGAGAAGGTGGTTGGAGGTATTGGAGGACATTCGTCCCGAGATCAAGTATCATCCGGGCAAGGCGAATGTGGTGGCTGATGGACTTAGCAGGAAGAGTAGTTTATCGAGTTTGATCACTACTCGAAGAGAGTTAGCAGTAGAGATCGATCAGGCAGGTATCGAGGTGGTACTGCAAGGTTTAGGGGCATCTTTGGCTCAGTTGAGGCTGCAGCCGTCCTTGAGAGAGAGGATTGTGGAAGGTCAGAGATCAGATTCAGAGATTCAGAAGATGTTGCAGCAGGTTTCAGAGGGCAAGTTATCAGAGTTTCGTGTCCAAGATGGAGTTCTTTGGATGGGTGAGAGATTGTGTGTTCCAGATAATGCAGATTTGAGAGATAGTATCTTGCAGGAAGCACACAATACATTGTTGTCAGTTCATCTAGGAGGCACGAAGATGTACAGGGACATCAAGCAGCACTTTTGGTGGTCTGGTATGAAGCGGGATGTAGCAGATTTTGTGGCAAGGTGTCTGACTTGTCAGCAGATCAAAGCAGAAAATCAGAGACCTGGAGGTTTGTTACAGCCGTTACCCATTCCGGAGTGGAAGTGGGAGAATATCAGTATGGACTTCGTCACGGGTTTGCCGAGGAGTTCGAAGGGCAATGACTCGATTTGGGTTATTGTGGACCGTTTGACTAAGTCGGCTCACTTTCTAGCCATGAAGATTTCTTGGTCGATGGAGAAATTGGCTGAGTTGTACATTGGTGAAATTGTGAGACTTCATGGAGTTCCTGTGTCGATTGTTTCCGACAGAGATGCGAGGTTTACTTCAAGATTTTGGAAGAGCCTACAAGCAGCTTTGGGCACCAGAACTGATTTCAGTACCGCATTCATCCATAGACAGATGGTCAGACTGAGAGGGTGAATCGAGTGCTGGAAGATATGTTGAGGGCTTGTGTTATGGATTTTGGTGGTAGTTGGGAGAGATACTTGGCATTGGTTGAGTTTGCTTATAACAACAATTACCATGCAAGTATTGGGATGGCACCGTATGAGGCTTTGTACGGGCGGAGGTGCAGGACACCTGTTTGTTGGTATGAGGTTGGCGAGAGGCAGATGTATGGTCCTGAGATTGTACAGCAGACATCCGAACAGATTGAGCTGATTCGCAAGAGATTGGTCGAGGCTCAGAGTCGTCAGAAGAGTTATGCTGATACTCGACGAAGAGACTTGGAGTTTGAGGTTGGGGATGCAGTTTTTCTCAAGGTTTCTCCGACCAAGGGAGTGATCAGGTTTGGTAAGGGAGGCAAGTTGGCGCCAAGGTATATTGGCCCATACGAGATCATGGAGCGGATTGGCAAGACAACATACAGATTGAAGCTTCCAGAGGAGTTAGCACAGGTGCATGATGTATTTCATGTGTCATTATTGAGGAAGTATGTGCCAGATCAGAATCATCAGTTGGTAGAGATTCCTGAAGATCTACAGGTGAACTTGAGTTACAAGGAACATCCTGTTGAGATCGTTGATCGTAGGGAGAAAGTTCTCAGGAGCAAGGTGATACCTATGGTCAAGGTGTTGTGGAGGAATCAGCAGTTTGAGGAGGCTACTTGGGAGCCTGAAGATCGCATGCAGAAGGATTTCCCTGAACTGTTTGTATGAGTGTATTTCTATTATGTGATTGTAATTCTTTGAATGATTATACTTTGAATTGAGTTGTATTTCCTCTATTTGATTGAGTTGTTTTATACAATTGTTTGAATTATGTTTCCATTTACGAGAAGTTGATTCTTTGATGAGATATGTTTGGACTCATTAGTAGTAGTTCTGAGGACAGAACTCTTCTAAGGAGGGAGTGATGTAGAACCCCGTATTTTCAAATATTATTTTTATATTTGAAAATGAATTTCAATTTATTTTTGGGGATTTAATGAGTATTTTCAGAAAATTTATCTTTTATACACGTACAAAACACGTGCAAATGCTTTTATGAGAAGTGTGAAATTTTAGTTTTCTTTATGAAAAATCTTTATTTAATATTTGAGATTTAATTAATATTTTTCCAGATTTTTCTGAAATTTATTGGAGCTATTTGCAATTTTTGAGAAAAGAATGACCTTTTTGCAAATTTGACATTTTTAGGGGCTAAAGTGCAAAATACAATTTCTGGACGTTTTGAACAGAATTAATTGAGATTTAGAAGTATATTTTCTTATGAATCCTAGTTTAAATGAGTTTTGATGGAATTTCCAAAGAATGATCTATATATGTAAATTGTATTTTGGGAAGGGTTGTTTTGCAAAGTTGCGGGTAAAACCCTAATTTCCCATCCGGCATATTTAAGAGATTTTCTTTCCCCAGCCGTCATTGCTGATAAAATATTGTATTTTGGAGATTTATTTTTGGTGGAGCAAAGAGCTTTGGATCTAGCAAAAGGAGAATTCTTTTGTGGACTATTCTCGAAATCTAAGGTGAGTGATATAAAAATTTGTTTGTTGTTTGATGTATGTTTGTTGTTTGATTTGATGTCATGCATGGAAGGAATTTGTCTTGTGGTTGATCTATGTGTGCAAATATCATGATGAAATGATTGGTTGTTGTGAACAATTTAGATCTCGTAAAGTGGTATGAATCATGTGGAATTGGTGGATGAAATAGTAGATCTTATAATTAAAAATTGTTTGCTAAGAGCATGTTGAGATTTGCGTATGAATACCTGGACATTAGATTCATGATTCAAATTTGATTTAGATTTGTGAAGGAATTTAGATCTTGTAAAACCCTTATGAAAGAATTTTGATTTAGAATATGATAACTTAGATCTCGATATATTGATGTTTGAGTGTTTTATACATATACCTGATGAAGATTCATTGAGATTTATGATTTTTCTAAATACGAACTATTTTCATAACATTGATGATTAGAAAGCTTCAGAATTTGATTTTGTAATCAGACCTAATTTTGAAATTCTGTAGGCCGACAGTCGACTGGCCAACTGTGCAGTCGACTGGTACGAGCCTGATACCTTGTTTTAGAATTGTTGAAAAAGTTGTTCTGGACAGTCGACCTAGCTCATAGGCAGTCGACTGGTCCACTGTAGAAGTTATTTTGTAAGAATTAATTGTCCTTCTGGACAGTCGACCTATTAACCATTTAAGTCGACTTATATACTTAGAATAATTTCTAGAAGATTATTGGAAATTACCTCGGGTAAGTCGACTGACCCTCTTGTAAGTCGACTGTTACGAGACTTAGTTTATTTTTGTAAAATCCTGAATTTGGTCCTCTGGACAGTCGACTTATCATCAGTATGAGTCGACTGGTACTGAAAGATATTTGTAAACTTTAGTGTTTATTCGAATGATTAGTTTTTATATACTTGTTATTCAGTTCAGTATATAATTAAGCAATTGACCTTGTGATATTCAGTTGAGTATGTCATTTGAGACATTTAGTTAAGCCACTTTGTTTAGTGGAATTTCAGTTTAGACTTTTGAGTTTGAGTCTCTAGAGGCGTATGACCCTAGTATACCGGTGTTGAGTATTTGGTTGAGGCCCATTGAGGCATTTCAGTTATTGAGATTTGAATTTAGGCCGGTAGGGTACATCACTCTAGGTGATTCGTTAAGTAATCAATTAACCAAATTTTTAAGGACAGGCACTAGTGGTGATATGATGAACGGGAACATGAGTCACGAACCTCAGTATGGCTTTCGGTGTGGGATTTAATCTCCGGAATTATCACAGTAGATTGTTAGTGGTGTGGGATATGTCTCCGGAATTATCACAGTCATGTGGTGTGGGACAATCTCCGGAATTATCACGGTAACTACTTGTGGTGTGGGATTGATCTCCGGAATTATCAGAGTCGAGGTGAAGCACATGTGGTATATTGTGGTGACGTGTCAATGTTCGGTGTGGGATGATCTCCGGAATTATTCAAGTGAAATATCTTGGGTGTGGGATCCATCTCCGGAATTATCGGGCATGAGATACTATCCATGGTTTATCTTTATCTCGTAGTAGTCATCGTGTTAGGATTAGTTTATAACGTGGGGATTGAACCCTATGAAGTGAAGACGTTAAGGGCTTGCACCGAACCTATGTAGAATGGGATGCATAGACTTCGACAAGTACACATTAGAGAGTCTGCATATAGACTTGTCTTTTCTTGGCTTTGTTTATGCATGTGGTTTTCTTGTTTTCTACACATGACACTTAGCTTAGTACCACTTGATATTTTATGTTACTTTCATTTCGTACTTCCCATATTCCTTTAGTACTGGTTGTTTAAGAATTTATGAGTTATGATCAATTATGTTGTTTGTTTATTTTTATATTTCTCACACCATTTATGGCTGACCCCTTTAGTTTGGGGGTTAGGGATCATCTCTAGCCTCACATGTTGCAGGTTGTGCTTAGAGTTGGAGATGGGATGCCTAAGTTGATTTTGAGATATAATTGATATATAAGAGATTTTGTGTAAATTTGTAATATCAGATTTTGAGATAAATTAGTGTTGTAAATGAAGAGAATATTGAGTTGAGTTGTTTAGAATTCCGCTGTGTATTGTAAAAGATTTGTTGAGATAAAAGAAAAGTTGAAAATTTTAGTGGTGTTGTTTATGTTTAATATTGTATTGAAGTGGATCACTGGGAATGTGCCACGTAATTTCTATGTTATTAATCTGAAAATTCGGGGCGCTACATGGGTGTAGCTGGAGGTCATCGCCGAGCGTAAAGGTTGTAGGGCTTGAAAAGGTCAACGCCTTGCTCAAGGTTGATACCGAGCCCCCATACCTGTTCTCGGGTAGATAGTAGAGTGTAGCTGGAGGTCATCGCCGAGCGCATAGGCTGCAGTGCTTGAAAAAGCCCAGGCCCTGCTCGAGGTCGATGCCGAGTCCCCATACCTTAGGAGAAGCTGTTATGAGCGTAGCTGGAGGTCATCGCCAAGAATAAAGGTCGCAGGGCCTAAAAAAGCCAAGGCCTTCATCGAGGTTGATGCCAAGCCCCAATACACGTTCTCGGGTAGATAGTACGAGTGTAGCTGGAGGTCATCGCCGAGCGCATAGGTCACAGTGCTTGAAAAAGCCCTGACTCTGCTCGAGGTTGATGCCAAGCCCCCATACCTTAAGAGAAGCTGTTATGAGCGTAGCTGGAGGTCATCACCGAGCATAAAGGTCGCAGGGCTTGAAAAAGCCAAGGCCTTGCTCGAGGTCGATGTCGAGCCCCCATACCTATTCTCGGGTAGACAGTATGAGTGTAGCTGGAGGTCATCGCCGAGCGCATAGGTCGCAGTGCTTGAAAAAGCCCAGGCCCTACTCGAGGTCGATGCCGAGCCCCCATACCTTAGGAGAAGCTGTTATGAGCATAGCTGGAGGTCATCGCAGAGCGTAAAGGTAGCAGTGCTTGAAAAAGCCCAGGCCCTGCTCGAGGTCGATGCCGAGCCTCCATACCTGTTCTCGGATAGATAGCATTAGTGTAGCTGGAGGTCATCGCCGAGTACATAGGCCGCAGTGCTTGAAAAAGTACAGGCTCTGCTCGAGGTCGATGCCGAGCCCCCATACCTTAGGAGTGACATTTTATGGCTCGCGGTGACATCTGAGCACCGAGACGCAAGCTTGTAGGAGAAGCTTTTGTGGCTCGCGGTGCCATCCGAGCGCCGAGCCTCAAGCTTGTAGGAGAAGCTTTTGTGGCTTGAGGTTCTATCCGAGCGCCGAGCCTCAAGCTCTTAGGAGAAGCTTTTGTGGTTGTGGTTCCATCCGAACGTCGAGCCTCAAGCTTGTGGGAGAAGCTTTTGTGGCTCGCGGTGTCATCCGAGCGTTGAGCCCAAAATTTGTTTTAAGAAAGCTTGCACGAGGCCAAGAGGGGTAAATGGTTACATCACATTGATTTTACAAAAGAAGGCACAGCATGCCGATTACATCTTATAATTTACATGAGGGGTCTACAAGGGCTAATCCTCCCCTTCGAGGAATTTGATTAGGTGCTCCGCATTCCAGGGTCTTTTGACAGCCTTGCCCTCCGAATCGGTAAGGCGATATGTGTCGGGACGTACAACTTCAGAAACTTTGTATGGACATTCTCAGTTTGAAGCCAGCTTCCTCTTTTGGCCGGGGGTAGATACCGCCAGCTTTCGAAGGACGAGGTCCCCTAGCTTGATGTTGGTGGGACGCACCCTTTTGTTGTAGAACCTCTCGATCCTCTGCTGATATGTGTTCCTCATGATGGCGGATTTTTTCCTGACCTCGTCTATGAGGTCCAGATTGGCACGTAGTTGCGCCAAGTTGCTTTCTTCATCGAAGGCCATGATTCAGGGCAAAGGGATCCCGATCTCAAGGGGAATTACTGCCTCCGCACCGTAAGTCTGATTGAATGGTGACTCTCCCGTGGGGATCCTCTTCGCCATCCGATGGGCCCAGAGAACGCTTGGTAACTCGTCGACCCATAATCCCTTGAAAGAATTATCAAGTTGTTTCTTCAGACCGTCAAGGATCTGACGGTTCGCGTTCTTGGCCTGACCGTTCGATTGCGGGTGGCACACCGAAGAGAAGCGTTGCTGGATTTCGAGATCCTCGCAGAACTTTCGGAAATTCTTACCCGCAAACTGAGTCCCATTATTCGTGATGAGTATGTGCGGAATCTCGAACTGGCAGACGATGTGTTTCTAGAAGAATTGCTGAGTCTGCTGCTCGGTGATCGTGGCCAGAGCTCGGCCTCGATCCACTTTGTGAAGTAGTTGATCGCTACTATCAGGAACTTCCTTTGGCCAGTCGCTTTCGGGAATGGGCCTACCAGGTCCATCCCCCACATAGCAAAGGGGGTCGGATGGCCAGGGAGCGGAGGTTTGCTTGGGGAACCCTTCTCACCAAGGAGAATCTTTGACAAGGGCCACACTTTTTGACCAAGGCCAGGGCATCTTGCAGCATCGTGGGCCAGTAATACTCATGGTTCAGAGCCTTTCGGGCAAGCGATCGGCTCCCCATGTGGCACTCGTCAATTCCTTCGTGGAGCTCCTTACGAGCGTACTTTGCTTTGTCAGGGGTTAAGCAGTGGAGGTAGGATCTTCCGTCTGTCATGGTGTACGCGCGTTTGAAGAGGGTTTCGCTGATCATGGCAAATCTCTCCGAGCGGACCCTGATCCGCCTCGCCTTGGCTCGGTCTTCGGGGAGCTATCCTTTGATTAGAAACTTTCGGATGGGAGTGGTCCAATCATTGGGCTGAGCTCCGTCGTCTATACAGAAGGCCTCGGGGAGGTCGATACTCGGCTTTAGGAGTACTCCGATCAGATTGGTACAGTCTAGACCTTCGAAGGACGAGGAAGCTAGCTTTGATAGGGCATCGACCTGGGCATTCTGCTATCTTGGGATCCTTACGACTGCGTAGTCGATAAAGGATGTCAAGAGCCACTAGACCACGGCCAAATACCGAATCATCCGATCGTCATGGGCCCGTACTCTTCGGTGATCTGATTAACCACAAGTTGAGAGTCGCTGAAGACCCTGATCTGTCTGGCGCCTGCCTGGTGTGCCAGGGTGAGCCCTGCGATCATAGCTTCATATTCGGCCTCGTTGTTAGAGGCTAGAAAGTTGAGGCGGAGGGAATATTGGAGAAGGAAGTTGTCAGGTCCTCGCAAAATGATGCCCGTACCACTCCCTGCTTCATAGGAAGAGCCATCGACGTAAAATTCCCACGTCTGGTTGGCCTCCCCACTTTCGGGTTGCTCGGAGCTGGTGCATTCCGTGATGAACTCGGCGAGGGCCCATCCCTTGATTGCTGTCCTTGGTTGATAGCCGATGTCGTATTGATTGAGCTCGATCGACCACTTGACCAGTTGGTCGGAGCTCTCAGGCTTTTGGAGTATGGACTTCTGGGGCTGGTCCGTGAGGACCTAAATTGAGTGCGCTTAGAAATAGGGACGGAGCATCCGCGCGGCCATGACTAGGGCGTATGCCACCCTCTCCATTTTCGCGTATCTGATCTCGATCGAAAGCAAGACTTTGCTCATATAGTACAATGGCTTTTGGACTCCGTCTTCTTCTCGAACGAGAACAGCACTAAGCACGCTTTCCGTGGCCGACAGATAAAGCCAGAAAGGCTCGCCTGGCTCGGGTTTGCTAAGGAGTGGAAGATTGGCGAGGTACTCTATCAATTGGGCAAACGCCTCCTGCTCCTGAGTGCCCTATTCGAAGCCTCTGGTTCCGTGCAGAGCTTTGAAGAATGGGAGGGACTTCTCTCCGGACTTGGAGAGGAAATAGCCGATGGCCGCCAGTCTCTCCGTGAGCCGTTGTACCTCCTT
Source organism: Hemerocallis citrina (assembly GCA_017893485.1). Taxonomy (NCBI): domain Eukaryota; kingdom Viridiplantae; phylum Streptophyta; class Magnoliopsida; order Asparagales; family Asphodelaceae; genus Hemerocallis; species Hemerocallis citrina. The sequence continues at coordinate 344,293,406 of CM030359.1, forward strand.
GATGTTTCTCAGAGGGGCCATGTCTATTATGGCCTAGATCTTCTCGGGGTTCGCCTCGATGCCACGCTGGCTGACGACGAACCCGAGGAATTTTCCCGCGGAGACGCCAAACGCACACTTGGCCGGATTGAGCCTCATATTGTGGGTCCAAAGGATGCCCAAGGCTTCTTCCAGGTCGGCGACGTGGTCCTATCCTTGCTTACTTTTGATGAGCATGTCGTCGACGTACACTTCCATGTTGCGACCGATCTGGTCCTTGAAGACTCGGTTGACGAGCTTCTGATAGGTAGCACCGGCGTTCTTTAGCCCAAAGGGCATAACCCGGTAGCAGTAGAGACCTTGGTCGGTGACAAAGGACATCTTGGCTATATCAGGGGGAAACATTCGGATCTGATTTTCGCCCGAGAAGGCATCCATAAAAGACAAGAGCTCGTGACCCGACGTTGCGTCGATCAGAGCATCGATGTTGGGGAGAGAGAACAGATCTTTGGGGCACGCCTTGTTGAGGTCAGTAAAGTCTATGCAGATCTTCCAGCTCCTACTCGTCTTTCTCACCATCACAACGTTCGCCAGCCACTCGGGGTAGCTGACCTCTTGGATGAATCGGGCAGACAACAGTTTGTCTACCTCTGCTTTCACAGCCTGCTGCCTCTCTGGGGCCAACTTACGTTGCTTCTGGACGATCGGCTTCAAGCCAGGAATCACGCTTAGTCTGTGCATGATCAAGTCTTCGGAGATCCCGGGCATGTCGGAGGGCTTCCAAGCAAAGAGGTCGACGTTGCGGCAAATGCAGTCGATTAGGCCGGACTTTAGGTCGGGTGCGAGTGAGCAGCTCACGCAGAACCATTTTGACTTGTCTCCCATCTCGAACGAGACTACTTCTAGTCCGTCTGCGGGTTCGAGCTCTGGTTGGCTCCTCTCGGGTTGCAGTTCGGCAACGTCCAGGGAAACAGCCCCCCCCCCCCCCCCCCCCCGACCGCCGTCCTGCCTCTTGGTTCCCCAAATGACCTCGACACCTGACTCGATAGGGAACTTCAATTTCGGGTGGTTGGCCGAGGGAACAGCCTAGAGGAAGCAGAGCCCTGGTCGGCCGAGGATGGCATTGTAAGCTACTTTGACGTTCACAACGATGAACTCCATCGACTCGGTCCGTCTGTGGGGGGTCGTACCGGAAGTAACATCCAGGGTCACGATCCCCTCTATTGGCACCGGGACGCTGGAGATCCCATACAGAGTGTACCCGGCTGGCTTCAGCTTATCTCGGGGGAGTTTGAGGTTCTCAAATGCTTCCAGAAAGAGGATGTTCACTGAGTTCCCTTGTCCACGAGGATCCGACGGACCTCGTAGTTCGCCATGACAAGGTTGATGACAAGCGCATCGCAGTGCGGGAGCCGGACCCCCTCCAGGTCTTCCCCTGAGAAGGAGACAGGGAGTTGCCGGACCTGGGGGGGAGGGGGGTCTCGAACAGCATTTACCTCTCGGACGAATACCTTGCAGGAAGTACTAGAATCCCCTCCTATATGCCCCCCATGGACACAGTGTAGAATGGCTTGGCCTCCGGTCTCTTCGGGCTTCGGGTCCTGCTCGGGATGCTGTTTGGGGGCGCGAGGAGGAGGAGAAGGCCTCCGGTTCCTCGTATCCCATTGGTCCCGGGCATCTTTGTAACGCCCCGCCCCAATACTCAGACAATTTTATTATTTTTAGAAGACAAATTAGATACTATGTAGTACAAGTGCCCACCACATGCTGCCTCTCAAAAGGTGGTTAACCAATTAGGTGACTCTTGATCATAGGCAATTATATTTATACTCAAATTATTTTTGTCCACTCCCGATATGGGACTATTATTCACAAATCCTTTTTCTCAAATTCAATCTAATCTGGTGATATAATCTTTCTTATTTAATCAAATCCCCACACATTCAATTCAATCCCTTCCGAATATTACTCAAATCCCCCTTTGATGACGTCATCATCACAAAGACAAACCAACCAAGCCAAATAGCATATACACTCTGTGCATTCAATTCTTACCGTGGGCCCCATCTATTTCAAATCCTTTTATATATATATATTTCAGAAATACGGGGTATTACATACACCCCACCTTAGAAATCAGCGTCCTCGCTGAGTACGGGACACACATCATTTTAAATCATTTTAAAGAACTATGCTATGTATATTATTTTGATCAAAACTTTGGTCAGTGTTTCTATATCTATCTAGGGTTTATCCAAAAATTTGGTGAATTTTATTGATGTGTTTTATATGTTGTTTCATGCATGTTTACAAAAGTCATACTTGCTATATTTTGCTCGTTGTCCTGTAAAGAATTGTGTTTTCACCCTGATTCCTTTTACTGTATGGAAAACTATTGTGAAATATGAAAGTTATTATATTTTATCTATTTTCATGTCCCTTTGGCGGAATTGGATTTCGTTTCACTGGTTGCGAGATATCATAGTTTTCGTACAGCAGTGTTGGGAATTCTAGATTTACCAAACTAACGTTTTTCGATGTTTTCTTATTTTTGATGACTGAACTAATTTTACTGGAATATTATGAAACTTTATATTTTGATTCTAGACATATAGGAAAATACCCTAGATTTTTACTGGATTTATTTGAGAGGTTTTGATGGTGTTTTTTGGACTGAGAATTCGTTTTACTGATTTCTGACTGAATATGTTTTCTGTATTCAAATCAGTTTTGAGTTATGATTTTGTGAAATACAATATGACTTATTTATATTCGCTAGATTCGTGTCGAAGCCTATTTTCCAGGTTCTTTGACGGATCCAGATTTGCATTTCTGTAGCATCGAGATTTACTGTTTTAGTACTGTACTGTCTTACTGTCCTGAATATGAACATACACTGTTTTGCTCGTTTATGTGACTGTATATCATCTATGCATGCTTGATTATTTCCCTGAACTTAATACTGATTATACCATGTTAGTTTGACACTATTTCGTACACATTCATGCCTATTTGATGACCATAATAAAAGTAACCAAGCCGGGGTTTCTTAAGAAAAGATCTAGTAGTAGAAAATATAGAAACGTGTACTTGGAAGGGAACTAGTGTTCCATACTGCTACTGTTACTGTTACTTTTCAGCTACTGCTACTTTTACTGTTACTTTTCTGCTACTGTTACTGTTACTGTTACTTTTACTGTTACTGTTACTGTTACTTTTACTGCTACTGTTACTGATACCTGAGTACACTGTCCCATTATGGTCCACTATGAAATCTAAAAGCGAAACTGTTTGTTGTAGCAACCATGTAGTAAAAATCGAGATGCATGAAGTGCTACATAGCTAGTAATATACACAAGACTGTAAGAACATAAGACTGATACTGTTATATTGATACTGTTAGACTGATACTGTTATACTGTTATACTGTTATTCTGAATCACTGATATACTGAGTTTACTGTTACTAGACACTGTTAGTTGCCATATGACTCTATATTTGACACATCTATTTGTACTGTTAGTATACCATGCTAGTTGACTTTGTTTTACTGATTCATGCTAGTTATCACTGTTGATGCAATATTCCATGCTATTTGTTAGTTTCCCATGTGCTTGTATCCTACATTATAAGTGGCACGTAACTTACAATTGATGGGTACTTGTTTTCTCTTTCCTTCTCCTGCAATTATTAATTGCAGATCAGGATGGTCAGCTGCCCGATGGTATTGACAAAATGAGATATTGGTGCTGGATTTCTTGTTTAATTAGTATTATTATTATTGTTGCTTTCGAACAATGTATTTTGAGTACTTGAATATTTATTTTGTATTTGGACGATGTGACCCAGGATATTTGACTTGTCCAGATTCTGATTTATTTGATAATATTATATTTTGTTTCAAGTAAATTATGTTGGTTTATTGATTCAGTTATGCATGTGTGGTTGACTCTTTGGCTTCCGACTCTGATTATTTCGTGAGATATTGTAAAGATTCTTGAACAGCTTACGGATGATGAAAGTCATTCGCTGGGCTTTTGTGTATCCATATTCCATATTCTTTTTGGAAAGTGGGACATGACAGGGATAGTCGTCATAAGGTAATGAAGGGTAAGAGGGAGATTGGGCAGGGTCAGCACAACCTTTACCAGATTTGTGGGAGCAAAAAAACTCGGCCGAGTGTATGAAAGCCCAATATTCCTAAAGCATTATCTAGTAAGCCGTTACCAGAATTACCGACGCGATACTGCAACGTTCGAATACCGTTGGAAAGTGGAGAAAGCCTTGATGTGGGTGGAGTTTGTGTGGAGGGTGGCACCTCCATGATTACATCTACATGGATGTGCCCTTGAGGGGGGCATACAGCTAGAGGAAAACAGGTGGAGATTTGTTCAACTAGCAGGAAAAGCCATTGAAACATGTTGTTTACAAAGCGGGACGAAAGATCTAGGAGAGTTTTAATCACACATGTATGGATTCATGCGTATGCAATTCAAGGTGGAGATTGTTGGGTTTGTATATTGGATAAGAAGATGATAAGACGATGGAGAGACAAAGGCGATTGGAAATGGAGTGGAGGCAAGAAATAGTCAGCAGCTGTAGTTGCAGAAGTGGCGGTCGATCGGTCATAGGGTACGGTCGATCGGTCATAGGGAGCAGAAGTCCCGAGTGGGGGACAGTTGACCGAACCTGGGTGGCGGTCGACTGGTCGCGGCGCTGATGGATATTTGGGCTTGAATCTAGGTGATTCGGGAAAGGCCCAATTTGCTCTTCAAGCTGGATCGTGTGGCTCCTATCGTAGGGTTATCTCTTGGGTACTATCCAATGGCTATTGTAACAAGATATTAACTTAGGGTTTGTCTCTAGATCTATATAAACAATTGTAACGGCTCATAGATCCATATGATTCTATTGAGTGCCGAATAGAATAAGAGAGTACTTCATCTAAGAGGGTGAGAGAGTTCTCCATTGTAAGCAGCATCAAGTCCCATTAGGCTTGAAAGAGGGTCGCGGTGAGAATTGTATTCTTGTATCTTCTCTAGTTGAATAATGTCTTGGTTCTTTCTCCCCCGGATTAAGGCAAAAGCCCCAACCGGGACAACTCTTGTGTGCTTGTGCGTTTGGTGTGATCTAGTCTTGCTTGGTGGTTTTATATTGATTGTGTCAAAGACTCAACAAGATTCTCATTTATTTCCTAACAGATGTCTCTGATGGTTATGAAACTTTGTTGTGAAGGTTATGCAACCTTGTTCGATGAAAGACTTGTGGCTTGTTCTGTTGATGAGGGTCATGTTTCAACTGTGTTAAAACACTTTTATTTTAATGAAACTTGACAACTGTGCTTTTGCTACTAGCATTTCATCATTTACCAGTTACCATTTTCAATTTCATATTTCTAAGTCTGAATGGTAATGATTTGATTGTTTTTTCACTTTAGAGTTTGGCTTTCTATTGAAATGTTCGCTAGGCAGTATCTGGGTGTTGAATAGCCATTTATGTAAGCAATTGGACCATTTTGATTGTGTTTTTTTTTATAGAAAAAAGTGACCACAGTCACCTGTTTCATTAATGAAAAGTTAACGAAACATAAAGTCGTCAATATTACAAATCTAGTCAACTCACAACTGAAGACCATCCACAGTACTCCTGTACAGAACATAAAGTCCAATCAAAATACATAACCCCAAAATTCCCTACAGAGCGTACAAACTCTAAGATAGAAATCCCAAAATAACCTAGTCCATCTTCTCGATATGTCCCAGCCATAGACTTGTAGTCCCTACAGCTATCCTCCCCCTGGTCAGTGATCTGTTTCCTCTATGCTTGTGTTCTCAGATGTTTTTTGAACAATTCAAATTGTACAGAAAATCGATTGTCACTTTTATTCTGATGGTCCCTTTTTTTTCTTGACAGCATTACAATAGTCTCGGAATTGAAGGATGAAAGTGTTTCTAATTAATTTTTGCTGATTTTCCGGGCCGGATTCCGACAGGCTCCGGCCACCGGTGGCGCTGGAAAATGATTGGATTGTGATCCTCTCGTCGAGTACTATTCCGTGGTGTACTCGTTTGCCAAAAACGAATTACGTATGAATGAGAAATGTTGGTCCTTTTCTAATATATATACTAAAAAATTGGACTAAAGGGCGTGGCCCTGGGGTTACCACTAACGTGTAGTAGAGAGAGGACTTAGCCAAAATGACAAACACACGCGCGCGCGCCCGGCCCGACCTCGGCTTCGGCTTCGCTCGGCTCTGGCTTATTTTTTTGCCCCAGTCAAAAAAAAAATCTCCCCCAGTACATTGATAAGGCTTTTCACATTCAGTAACTGGTACCATTACTATGTAATAGCAAATTAATGGCTCATCAGTTATGAATTTGAACCACCACTCTGCTGTTGCATAGTAGTGGACCATTACTCTGCTGTTACAGAGTAATGAGCCTCCCATCAGTTGCTCTATTTTCTCCTATAAGACTAGTAAGTCTTGTCTGCCAGAGCACATAGTTTTTGGTAATCCGAATTCCACTTGTTCTTCTTCTTCCTCTGTGTCAAAACACTGAGAGTACACCACAGCAACAGTTCGCTGAAATCTCTGAAGTAAGGGTGCTGCTCTTCAGGGAAAGGTAATATAGTTGTATCCTAGGAGGCAGTTCGCCAGTCACCGCCACACTACGAGGCGAATTTTGCTTTAAGGAGAGAGATCTTAATCTCGACTCTGTATAAAGCTTTTGGTTTGTTCTTTTCTTCCTGTAAATTTTGTTCTTCACAAATATTGTTAGCAAATTTCTAATTTATAAATTATGTGTTCTAAAAATCTTAAAGCAAAATTTTTTCTCTGTTCTAACAATTTTTTGTGAAGATCTTTTACAGGTACTGTTATCATCTCGGAAAAACAACTAACAGTTCTGTTTTCAACTATTTCAGAACATGGAAAACACACAGATCGAAGGTGTCAGTGGGCTTATCAGTGCCGAAACACCAGTGACCCAAAATGTGACTGCACAATCGGTTGCAGCACATTCGGTCGTTCTGCCCACGCATATTATTGTGGGAGAAAAACCAGAGAAGTTTAACGGAACTGGATTCAAGAAGTGGCAGGGAAAGATGCAGTTCTACCTAACCACCTTGAAACTGGACATATTTCTCACTGAATCTGCCCCTATGCTGGCACCAATGGATGCACACTCCGTTGCTGCGGTTGATGCATGGACTCAGGGTGACTGCCTCTACAGGAACTACATCCTAAATGGCTTGGTAGACCCTCTGTACAACGTCTAATGTGTCTTCAAGACATCCAAACTCCTGTGGGGGTCTTTGGAGAAGAAGTACAAAACAGAAGAAGTCGGGTCCAAGAAGTTTGTAGTCGGCAAATTTCTGGACTACAAGATGGTTGACTCCAAAATAGTTGTGAGTCAAATCCAGAAACTACAAGTCATAATGCATGAAATCGCTGCAGAGAATATGACGCTATGCGAACCATTCCAGGTTGCAGCGTTCATCGAGAAGTTTCCACCTGGATGGAAAGACTTCAAGAACTACCTCAAGCACAAGCGAAAGGAGATGTCTCTTGAAGACCTCATTGTCAGGTTGCGGATCGAAGAGGAGAATCGCAAGGCTGACAGATCCTATGAAAATCAGTCCATAGAAAAGGCCAACGTGGTGGAGCACGAACAGAAGGGCAAAAAGAGAAAGTTCTTGCCACAGGACTCAAACAAAAAACCTCCTGCAAAGAGGTTTGAGGGGAAATGCCACAAGTGTGGTAAGTTGGTGCACAAAATTTCTGACTGCCGCAGCAAGGACAACAACAACCGTGCAGGAACTGGACATGCAAAAGGGAATGAAAAATCCCATGTACACATAGCTGAGAACTTGTCCACTGGTCTCTCTGACTTGAACCTCTGTGCTGTTATATTAGAGGTAAATCTTGTGGGGAACAATCCTCATAAATGGTGGTACGATACTGGGGCCACCAAGCATATCTGCTCGGACAAGGAGATGTTCACTTCATAACAGAAGTGCAACAAGGATGAACAGCTGTTCATAGGTAATTCTTCCACCTCCAAAATTGCAAGAACAGGGAAGATAATGTTGAAGATGACTTCAGGCAAGGAATTAACACTCACAAATGTATTGCATGTTCCAGATATTAGAAAGAATTTGGTCTCAGGCTCTTTGCTAAGCAAGAATGGATTTAAGGTTGTTCTTGTTTCTGATAATTTTGTATTATCTAAAAATGGGGTGTACTTGGGTAAAGGATATGTAAAGGATGGACTGTTCAAATTTAAGGTAATGACAGTCATCCCTAAAACTATTGTTCCTGTTGTTCCCAAAGTTAATGAAATAACTCTTATTGCCTATTTTGTTGAGTCTTCTTCTATTTGGCATGAAAGACTAGGCCATATTAATGTCAATTCTATGCATAGATTAATTAACATGAATTTGCTACCAAAATTTAAGGTAGACAACTCCGAAAAATGTGAAGTTTGCACGGAGGCCAAATAAAACTCCATCACGTTCTGTAGAAAGATACACAGAAACTCTAGGTCTAAGTCAGACAGATCTGTGTGATTTAAAATACGTGCAGACCAGAGGTGGCAAAAAGTACTTTGTCACATTCATCAACGATCGCACAAAATTCTATTATGTATACTTATTACATAGCAAAAATAAGGCCTTGGATAAATTCAAGGAATATAAAATTGAGGTTGAAAATCAACTTGGCAAAACGATTAAAATCGCTAGGAGTGATAGAGGAGGAGAATACGATGCACCATTTAATATGTTCTGCTCTGAACATGGAATACTTCATCAAACAACTGCTCCTTACTCACCTGAATCAAACGGTACTGCCGAGCGCAAAAACCGAACTCTAAAGGAGATGATGAATGTCTTATTGTTGAATTCTGGATTACCCCAAAATATGTGGGGAGAAGCGTTGCTGACTGCCAACTATATTCTCAATAAAATAACTCACAGGAAAACTGGCAAGACACCATACAAAATGTGAAAAGGAAATGTACATTCATATAAATACCTCAAAGTGTGGGGGTATCTAACAAAAGTAGCAGTACTTAATCCAAAACAGGTCACAATTGGACCTGAGACGATTGATTGTATATTCATAGGCTATGCACACAATAGTAGTGCATATCGGTTCTTGGTATATAAACCAGATATACCGAATATCCATGTGAATACAATAATGGAATCAAGGAATGCTTCCTTCTTTCAACACGTATTTCCATGCAAGGACACTACGTATCCTAAATGTATACGTGAACAAGAAAATGCAAGTACTTCGGTTGATGAACCAGAACATGATAATGATGAGCCTAGACGAAGTAAACGGGCTAGAACATCAAAGTCATTTGGTCCAGACTTTGTAATGGCCTTTCTGTTAGAGAATGAGCTCAGAACATTCAAGGAAGCCATGTCCATGCTTGATGCTCCTATGTGGAAGGAAGCAATCAAAAGTGAAATAGACTCCATTATGTAAAATCATACATGGGAGTTGGTCGATTTGCCTTCTGGGTGTAAAGCTCTAGGAAGCAAATAAATTTTCAAGCAGAAATTAAAACCAGACTATTCAATAGAAAAATATAAGGCGAGACATGTGGTACAAAGATTTAGGCAAAAGGAAGGCCTAGATTTCTTTGATACTTTTTACCCAGTCACGAGAATAACTTCCATAAGAATGCTGATAGCTATTGCAGCTCTACGTAACCTCAAAATACATCAAATGGATGTAAAAACTGACTTTCAAAATGGAGATTTAGAAGAGGAAATATACATGAAACAACCAGAGGGTTACATAGTTCCTAGACAGGAAAACAAGGTATGCAGGCTTGTAAAATCGTTGTACGGACTGAAACAAGCTCTAAAGCAGTAGCATACAAAATTTGTCAATGTTATGATGTCAAATGGTTTCAAAATAAATAAATGTGATAAGTGTATCTACATCAAAGATACATTCTAGTGTGTCTGTATGTAGATGACATGCTCATTATTGGGAGCAATAATGATATTATCAAACAAACTAAGAACATGCTTAGTGGCAAGTTTGATATGAAAGATTTGGGAGTTGCAGACGTCATACTAAATCAAAGTTTCCAGGACGTCTGAGGGAATTACTTTGTTTCAAGCTCACTATACTGAGAAAGTACTTGAAAGATTCAAGAATTACTCGAATGGGACTGCCAAAAGTCCTGTGGATCCCAGTCTTCACTTGTTCAAAAACACGGGTGACAGCATATCACAACTGGAATATGCACGTGTAATCGGTAGTCTGATGTACTTAACAAATTGTACAAGACCGGACCTAGCATATTCAGTAAATGTACTGAGCCGCTACACAAATAATCCAGAATGAAGTCACTGAAAAGGAATAACTAGAGTATTGAACTACCTGCGACATACTCAGAGTTATGCACTGCATTACACCAGATATCCAGCAGTACTAGAAGGCTACAGTGATGCCAACTGGATATCAGACTCCAAGAACTCAAAATCCACAAGTGGGTATGTCTTCACACTTAGTGGTGCAGCGGTGTCATGGAAATCCTCTAAACAAACGTTATTGGCCAGATCTACCATGGAGTCTGAGTTTATTGCTTTAGACATAGCGGCTGAGGAAGCAGAATGGCTTCGAAACTTTTTAGAGGATATTTCTATGTGGGAAAAACCAGTGTCTACTTTATGTGTACACTGTAACAGCCAATCGGCTATAGCACGAGCACTGAGTTATATGTATAATGGTAAGTCTCGTCATATCAGAAGGCGACACAAAATCATTAGACAACTGCTCTCAAATGGATTAATCTTTATAGAGTATATAAAATCGACCGACAACCTAGCGGATCAATTTACTAAAGGTTTGTTGCGAGAGCAAGTTGTAAGATCATCAAGAAGAATGAATTTAAAGCCTATGACGAAAGAGGATTCTTGATGAAAACCCTACCTAGAAATTGGAGATCCCAAGATCTAGGTTTTATGGGTACAACCAAATCTTGTTGAATCGACGTGAGTACTGAGAGATTAAAATCTCGTACCCACTCTTAGGATGATAAAATAGTGCTGCCTGCAAGGTGTAAGGATAAGCATGGCTTTTAATGATTTCCATAGCTTTGAAATAAAAGTGAGGTATGGCAGGATACCTTTTATGGGCAATCACCTTGTGAGTGTAAAATGGGGACGTTTCTAGGAGAATGAAGAGAGGCTACATTCTCCAAGTTCACTCACGATTAACCAGGGTTGTTCAAGGCCAAAATGAACACAACAAGAGAACCTAGTTCTGTGAGGAGATGAAACTGTGTGATAGTTATTGTCTTGGTTCACATCAAAGTCCGGGTAATTCAAGACATCATGTTCACTACCTGGTCAAGCGAATCCGATAGCTACTCACTAAGGTTGGTTCAAAGTTGAAAAATTACTGCCATTCTTGATACAGTAATTTTCCGATTGTACTCTCAGAGTTTTTTTGTCATGTCTTTTCTGTCATGTCTTTTTATGTCGTGTCTGGATTATATAGTCTGGTAATTTCCATTCATGTGGGGGATTGTTGGAATTAATTTTTGCTGATTTTCCGGGCCAGATTCCTGCAGGCTCCGACCACCGGCGGTGCCGAAAAATGATTGGATTGCGATCCTCTCGTCGAGTACTATTCCGTGGTGTACTCATTTGCCAAAAACGAAATTCGTATGAATGAGAAATGTTGGTCCAAAGTTAGGTACTCGAAATGTACTAACTTGGAAACTTTGAGAAAATGGATAGTCTCATATCGAAAATGGGGAAAGGTTTTTTCTAGTATATATACTAAAAAATTAGACTAAAGGGCGTGCCCCGGGGGTTACCACTAACGTGTAGTGGAGAGAGGACTTAGCCAAAATGACAAATACACAAGCGCGCGCGCCCGGTCCTGCCCAGCTCCGGCTCCGGTTCCGGCTCCGGCTCCGACTCCGGCCTCGGCTTCGGTTGGTCTGGTCCGGTCTGGCTTGGCTCTGGCTTAAATTTTTTTTTGCCCAAGTCAAAAAAAAATTTCTCCCCCAGTACACTGATGAGGCTTTTCACATTCAGTAACTGGTACCATTACTCTGTAACAGCAGAGTAATGGATCATCAGTTATGAATCTGAACCACCACTCTGTTGTTGTAGAATAGTGGACCATTACTCAGCTGTTATAGAGTAATGGGCCTCCCATCAGTTGCTCTATTTTCTCTTATAATACTAGTAAGTCTTGTCTGCCATAGAACATAGTTTTTGGTAATTCGAATTCCACTTGTTCTTCTTCTTCCTTTGTGTCAAACACTGAGAATACAACACAGCAACAGTTCGATGAAATCTCTGAAGCAAGAGTGCTGCTCTTCAAGGAAAGGTAATACAGTTGTATCCTGTGAGGCAGTTCGCCAGCCACCGTCACGCTACGGGGCGAATTTTGCTTTAAGGAGAGAAATCTTAATCTCGACTCTGTATAAAGCTTTTGGTTTGTTCTTTTCTTCCTGTAAATTCTGTTCTTCACAAATATTGTTAGCAAATTTCTAATTTATAAAATACGAGTTCTAACAGAAAGTGATAAACATTTGTAGATTTGATATTTAGCAATCTCTTCTTAAGCCCACCGAAATTGAGATGTTGCTCCTAGGATTAGCTTATGTTTTTTTCATAAATCATTAGGGCAAAATCCTGCTTCATCTTCAAGGCCGACCCCCACCTTGAGGCAGGTGAGGCGGCTGCCTCAGACCCCCGAAAATTTTGTAATTTTAGGGGCCTCCAAATTTGTATTCTCCTTGTAACATAGGCACATATTTTGTGCGTAAAAAAATTATATTATTATTAGGGGCCTCCAAAAATAATTATTTGAGTCTTTCGCCTCAGGCCCCGGGAACTCGGGGCCAGCGTTGTGAATCATCTTCAACCCTTTATCATCTGTCTATTGAAGAGTATCATAGCAGGTGTTGCAAGTTGCGGTCTCAAGCAAGATGATTAGATAATAAGCATGCCAAATGCACACATCTTCTAGTAGTTAATAGTCATATGCAACTAAGAAAAATGAGAAATGCTAGACATACATGAAATTCTATCCCAAACATACATGGGGCTTGTCTTTTAGTGGTTGGTGTGTCCATTAATTACTAAAAGACAAATGGATATGACCCAACAATCACTAAAAGACAAGCCCCATATAAGTTTGTGGTAGAATCTCATGTAAGTTTAGCATTTCTCAAGAAAAATAGTGACATAGTTAAGAAGGCAAAATGCTAGGCATACATGAGTTTTTACCCCAAACATACATTATAAATGTATTGGACCCCACTTCTCACTAAAAGACAAGATTTTAACATTGTCTTTTAGTGAGAAGTGACCCCGATGCATTTATAATGTATATTTGGGATAAAAACTCATATATGTGTAGTCATCCTCGTTAAGGGAAATACATGAGTGTAAGAAAAAAAGCGAAGAGAGAGAGAGACTATAAATGTTATAATTTAACTAGATTTGCTCGTGGGCACGTGCCTACGGCACGTCTTCGGAACGATACAAAATATGAAAAGCCTGTAAATAGTAAAACAACAATTATGTAGCTCAAGTTTGAATAGTATGACAATAATTAGTTGTAAATAAAAGTCCATGTTTCCATTAGTATATGTTGAAAAATAATTATAAATGAGGTATAAAATCTAACTTCTTAGAATATTAAGTGTGGAGTTGAAGAGATATTTACTATTTTCAATATAACATGTGCAAAAAAAATCATTAAAAATTTGAAAATCTAAATTTCTAAGTAAATATAGAAAGAATGGGAGAGAGATAGGGAGAGAGGGAAAGAGATAAATATGAAAAAGTAAAGAGAGAAGAGAGAGATAGTAATAAAGTAATAAGTTTTTTAGTTTTGGGGGGAAAAATTTGGTTTTGGGGTTTGAAATTTTGGAGGAAAAATATGTTTTGTGAGGTTTGATCTAGGCCTTTTATTTTACGGGGGATTGATTGTGAGCCACTTGATAGCTTTCTTTGTAATTTATTATATAGAAATAAAAGTCCATGTTTCCATTAGTATATGTTGAAAAATAATTATAAATGGGGTATAAAATCTAACTTCTTAGAACTTTAAGTGTGGAGTTGAAGAGATATTTACTATTTTCAATATAACATGTGCAAAAAAATCATTAAAAGTTTGAAAATCTAAATTTCTAAGTAAATATAGAAAGAATGAGAGAGAGATAGGGAGAGAGGGAAAGAGATAAATATGAAAAAGTAAAGAGAGAAGAGAGAGATAGTAATAAAGTAATAAGTTTTTTAGTTTTGGGGGAAAAATTTGATTTTGGGGTTTGAAATTTTGGAGGGAAAATATGTTTTGTGAGGTTTGATTTAGACCTTTGATTTTAGGGGGATTGATTGTGAGCCACTTGATAGCTTTCTTTGTAATTTATTATATAGATTGGAAAATTTTAACAAATAATTATCTGACAGAACTGTTTAGATTTAAATTGATGGTTTTCTTTATCCAGAATTTAATGAATAATGAAGATAATCATTCATTATTCATTAAATTTTGGAATGTTGTACATAACAATTAGTATCCACTACCAAAGAAACATTATTATTAATTTATTATTATGATTTTTATAATTAGAGAACAGAGATTAGAGATCCTTTAATGCATTTTACTCTTTCTTTTTTTTTTGATGCACATTTTACTCTTTCTTTACTGAAACAAAAGACAATAAACTCTTTCATCAATAAAAAACAAAACGGAAAATTAAAAATAGAGAGAAAATGTGGAATAGTAGCCGTTAGAGTACGTTGATCATCACCGTAAAAAACCCGGCACATTCGCCATGCAAGTAGCCAAAATGGACAGGTTAGAGCATCTGCCATATTTCCAAATTTTTCAAAATTTGGAAAAAAGATCCCAATAGTTGTTGGCCAAATACCCAAAAATTGAGTTCAATCGCTACAGTACCCGGGTATATTTGACAATCGAAATGGCAATCGCCAAAATATAGCCGGACGGTAGATAATGTCTCGTTCGAAATGACAGACGGCAAACAATACACCGTCTGTGCAATTTTGTATACGGCAAAAGCGACAGATGGAAGATAATTTCCCGTCCGAATAATTAAATTTAAAAAAAAAACAATTTCACAGTCGGTACATAATGTACCGTCCAATGCACTTAATCCCCTGTCCCAGGCAATTGGAGGTTGTTTTGATTTTTTTTTTAAATTTTTTTTTATTTTTGTCTTTTTGTGTAAAGTTTTGATTCTGTTTTTATTTTTTTTATTTTTTTGTACGCTACCTTTCTGAGACGAAAGGTAATTTTTCATCTTACTCATTTTTTGGATTTTGACGACTAAAGCGCAAATTCATTTTTCTATTTCTATTTATCAAATACCCAAAATATGAGTCAAGACGACTGCAGATCAGATGCTCTTAGCAAAACACAAAATCTAACAAATCAAACAAACTGGACGCTGGACACAGAACCTAACAAATCAGCACTTTTAACTTCTCATGGGCCCTACCTTAGAGGATGATTTTTTAAAAAAAAAATTCAATAAAGGTGTTTCTTCTAAAGAAAATAACTACAGATACATGATTTTTTACTTTAAACATATATATATTATAAATATAGTGGAACTCGTTTTTACTAAAGGGCAATGTTTTATAAAATTTTAAATTATTATTTAAAGATATATATATTTTTTTATTAAAGAGAAGTGGATTTCAAAATAAAAATAAAAACTCAAACGTAAGGAGAATTTGAACCGAAAATCTCTTTTGTATTAGTTTTGTAATATTTAGAATAAAAAATATGTATAGCATTTTGCTTCTACCAATACTCCAATAGTATCTTCCAGAAGTGTCAGTTCTTTTATCATTCTTCAGAATAGAATATCCTCGCTATAATCGAGACTGCAATTCCAACCTGATCATGAACGGTCACAAAAAGTTCACAGGGGATCTGAGTCTGACACGTCATTTTCGAAAGAGTAATGCTTCAGCCACTACCAATTTCACTACCATTCTCTTCACTACCTTAGGTGGCATACTCCTATTGGAGAGTTTCCCCACCTACTCTATCTTCCTTTACCTATTGGAGTATGTCACCTAAGGTAGTGAAGAGAAATGTAGTGAAATTGATAGTGGCTCTAGCATTACTCTTTTCGAAAAATTCTTCCGTTGCCGAAGTGTACTGAGCAATTAATTAACAATTGAGATATTTACGTATGTCTCCCTAACAAATCATTTAATTACATATATCTTTCCACAATAGATATTTACAAATTTATCTATTCAAGGTTATCAGATTTTAGAAACAACCATATTACGGCATAATAGATCTCTAATATTATAATGGTAGAATAATATTATAATGGTAGAATGTGTTAGTGTCGTTGACTTGACTTTCCTTGATATGTCCTAACATAGTTGGAAGATAATAGTCGGGGTTACAATGTGGTCTTAAAGATTTTTAGTCTTTCATCTCGGCAATTCGTAACCAATCCACTAGGGCCTTTTTGTCTTGTCTGCGATGCTCTTCGGGAACAACCGAAACAGATTCGACCTCTTGTTACAACTTCGTCAGAACGAATGTCATTTATAAATCTATCAACGTGATCAATGCACGTCCATCTCTACTACTATAATGGGAGAAGGCCTTTGTCCTTAACCCAATCCGTGCAATGCACGTGTAGGTAATTTTTTTTTTTTGCCCTTTTCATTTCTCTCAATTTTTCCCCACATGCACAACACGTGTATAATACTAGTACTATTATAAAGGATGTCTTTAGTATAAATTCAAACTACATCTGAATTTTTATTTTTTAAAAATTATATTTATTAAGACGTGCATAGCACGTATAAATTACTAGTTTAGCTATAATGAAAATAATTCCCTCATCAGCCGTTTAAATTTCCGTATAACCATATTTTTTTTCTCAAAAGCCAAACAAAACTAAAGACAAATTTATAAAACGTTTCTCTCAAAAAAGAATAAACTTATATATCTTCTTGTTACTAGATCTTTTGTATCTACATCTCTGTTGTCCTTTTTGAATTTTTTGGGTGGAATTGACAGGGATAAACTAGTAGAAACTGTAAATAAATAATTTTAAACTATTGCCTGTCTCAAATTTTTTTATATAAAAAAACTACTGTACTCATACTAAAAAAACTCATTGATACATAGCTAAACCCCAGAAGTTTGATCTATGCATATCACGGCGAATGAGGAAAGGAAATGCAATAGCCAACTGATGATGAGCAACATCGATTGGTCACCCATAAGCTTTGCAAGGGAACTACAATTGTTCTAAATGAAGATGGAAATACTAATTTGTATGAGACTGATACAATTCAACAATTGTTGGGACCTTATATACAAATTACCCATAATAATAACTTTGCAGTATATACAAATAAGGGTAATGCTACACCTACTACCAAATCTACAATCTTTTTCTTTACTACTTTAGGTAGCACATTACTATTGAATGTTCCTACCATCTACTCTACAATAATCTCCACTAACAGTATGCCACTTAAGATAGTAAAGAAAAAGATAGTAAATTTGGTAGTAAGGGTAGCATTATCCTACAAATAATCAACTTCTTTTCAAAATGACCCACATTTCAAAAATATTTACTACATACCCACTGTCGAAACTAATTTTCAAAGTGACCAACTTGTAGGATAATGGCTCGATTCTGGTTCAGATTGTTTTGGAGTATCTGCAGCAAATGAAAGTTACAGTATCAGTCGACTGATAGAAGGATCAGGCGACTGTCCAGAGAGTTTTCGAAGGCTAAAGATACAAGCAGCAGCAGAGGATCAGGCGACTGATCGGTCGACTGCCAGAAGGATTGCCAGTCGACTGGTAAGTCAACCAGTCGACTGTCGACGGGATTTTGAACTAGATCAGGCCCAATTCGAAAAGGCCCAATAGTTTCCCTATAAATACACTTGTTAGGATTTTGTAATTGGTGACGAAAATTAGAGATCCCTATTTTGGTTTTGCAGCCGTCATTATTTGTAAGGGTTTGTTTTCGCCCATTGGTGATAATTTGAAGAAGAAGAAACCCCAACCGCCCCGTGGATGTAGGCATCGTTTTGCCGAACCACGTAAATCTTGTGTTCTTGTGTTGCTTGCTTTTCTGTGTTTTCTCGCTGGTTCTCTCTTTGTTTCCGCATTAGTTGATTTGATTGTTGGTTAGTTTTGTATTCCGCGCACAACAAGTGGTATCAGAGCTGTTGGTTCGACCTAGAGGGAGATGGCGGGTGATGCAGATGCAACCAAGGAAGTTGTGGGATCAAGTTCATCAAGAACAACGATTCACAACGCAAAATTTGAAGTTAAAAAATTTGATGGGACAAACAATTTTGGGATGTGGCAATGTGAGGTTTTGGATGTTCTTGTTCAACAAGAACAAGATGTTGCTTTGGAAGTTGAAAAACCTAAGGATATGTCCGAAGCAGATTGGAAGAAGTTGAATCGAGTTGCGTGTGGGACTATTCGGCTCTTTATTGAGAAGGCTCAGAAGTATGATTTGATGAGGGATACCGTTGCTGCGGTGTTGTGGAAGAAACTCGAAGACAAATACATGAGAAAAAGTTTGGAGAATCGACTGTATTTGAAGAAGAGACTTTTTCGCTTCACCTATACGGAAGGTATGTCTATGAATGCTCATGTTGAATCATTTAATAAATTATTGGCTGATTTGTTAAATTTGGATGAGCAAATTAAGGATGAGGATAAAGCCCTAATTCTGTTGAATTCATTACCTGAAAGTTATGATCATTTAGCAACTACTTTATTATATGGAAAGGATACTGTGAAATATGAAGATGTTGCAAATGCTTTGTTGAATAATGAAACTAGGAGAAGGGATAAAATGGTTGATAAAGAAACTTCTGAAGCTTTAATTGTAAGGGGCAGGACTGAGACCAGATCTGAGTCCAAATCTGGGAAAAAGGGAAACAAATCTCGTTCCAAATCGAGAGGAGTTTCGAAGGACAGGAAAATACCGGCCAAAGATGAATGTGCTTTCTGTCATGAAAGGGGGCATTGGAAAAAGGATTGTCCAAAGCTACGAAATAAGGGAAATTCGACTGCAAATGTGACTGTTGATAATTTAGAAAGTGGCGAGGATTTTTCTTTTGCACTTGCTTCTAGTCCCTCACTTTATCAAGAAGTATGGTTTCTTGATACAGCAGCCTCCTATCATATGTCTTGGAAAAAGGAGTGGTTTACTTCTTTGGAGTATATGGATGGTGGTGTAGTTTTGATGGGAAATGATGCACCTTGTAAGAAGGTAGGAATTGGGAAGATTGAATTGCTAATGCACGATGGTCTTATTAGGGAGCTTTCAGATGTATGGTATGTTCCAGATTTGAAAAAGAATCTGATTTCACTAGGTGCTTTGGAGGCCAGTGGATTGAAATTTGCTAGTGAAGGTGGCGTTCTGAAAGTGACTAGTGGATCACTTGTGGTGATGAAAGGGCAAAGAAAAAGGAACTTGTTTTTCTTGCAGGGAAAAACATATTTGGGTCAGGCTGCCAGTGTAACTGAAAAGCCTAAACAGGTTGTTCCCGACTCTACTTGGTTGTGGCATATGCGACTCGGGCATGCAGGAGAAAAGGCCTTGCAGAGGCTTGTGAAGCAAGGGTTGCTTAAAGATGCTAAAGGGTGCAAGTTGGAATTTTGTGAACATTGTGTTTTGGGTAAGCAAACTAGGGTGAAATTTGGTACAGCTGTACATCAGACAAAGGGTATCCTCGATTATGTGCACACAGATGTTTGGGGCCCTACTCAGACACCTTCTATGAGTGGTAGACACTGGTTTGTTACTTTTGTTGATGATTACTCCAGACGAGTTTGGGTATATACCATGAAGCACAAAGATAAAGTTTTGACATTGTTCACAAGTTGGAAGAAGAAAGTTGAAAATCAGACTGGTAGGAAGATTAAGGTTCTGAGGTCAGATAATGGAGGGGAATATAAGAATGATCCGTTTCTGAAATTGTGTGAAGATGAAGGGATCCAGAGGCACTTCACAGTTAGGAAGACTCCACAGCAAAATGGGGTTGCAGAAAGAATGAACAGAACCTTACTTGAGAAGGTGAGATGTATGTTAGCACAGTCTGGATTGAAGAAGACATTTTGGGCAGAAGCTGTTATATATGCAAGCCACATCGTCAACCGTTTACCATCAGCAGCACTTGAAGGCAAGACGCCTATTGAGGTATGGAGTGGTAAACCTGCATCTGATTATAGTTTTTTGCATATATTTGGTTGTCCTGCTTATTTTCATGTAACTGAAACTAAACTTGATGCAAGAGCCAAAAAGGCTATATTTGTCGGTTTTAGTACTGGTGTCAAAGGTTACAGGTTGTGGTGTCCAGAACAGAAGAAGTTAGTAATCAGCAGAGATGTCACTTTTGATGAGACCAGCATGATCAGCTCGGGACAGTCGACTGGTGGTATAGGACAGTCGACTGGTGAGCAGCGGATGAGCGGGACAGTTCTCCAACCGGTGAGTAGAAGAAGCTCGGGACAGTCGACTGGTGTACAGGAGCAGTCGACTGGTGGTCCAGAACAGCAGAATTGTGGGAGCTCGGGACAGTCGACTGGTGGCAACAACCAGTCGACTGGTAGGAGAGTTTTCCAACAGGTGGAGTTAGAAAATTTGTCAGTTGAAAATCCTGTTCCTGTCCAAGATGAAGATGATGTGGTTGATACTGAGAATGATGAAGAAGTTACTATCCAGCAGGAAGAATCAATTGCAGTAAGAAGGCAAAGAAGAGATATCAAACGACCGTCTCGTTTTACAGATACAGTTGCATTTGCTCTTCCCATTGTGGATGATGAAGTTCCCTCCAACTTCAAAGAAGCTACTAGAAGTTCAGAAAATGCAGATTGGAAAGTTGCTATGGATGAAGAGATGAACTCTCTTCATAAGAATAAGACTTGGGATCTAGTGCAACTACCAAAGGGGAAGAAAGCAATTGGTTGCAAGTGGGTGTATACGAAGAAAGAAGGTCCAAAAGGCAGTGTTCGGTTCAAGGCTAGACTAGTTGCAAAGGGGTATGCTCAACAGGAAGGTATTGACTATAATGAAGTGTTCTCTCCAGTTGTGAAGCATCCTTCTATTCGGATTTTGTTGGCATTAGTAGCACAGTTTGATCTTGAATTGACACAGATGGATGTGAAAACTGCGTTCTTACATGGGGATGTAGATGAAGAAATTTATATGTCGCAGCCAGATGGGTTCAAAATTGCTGGGAAGGAAAATTGTGTTTGTAGGTTGAAGAAGTCTCTCTATGGGTTGAAGCAATCTCCAAGGCAGTGGTATTTGAGGTTTGATCAGTTTATGAAGGTGCAGAGATATTCCAGAAGTGAGTTTGATCATTGTGTTTACTTCAGGAAGTTGCAGGATGGCTCTTTCATATATCTGTTATTATATGTGGATGACATGTTGATTGCCTCTAAGAATGCTAAGGAGATTCAAAATTTGAAGAATCAGTTGAGTTCTGAATTCGAGATGAAGGATCTTGGTGAAGCCAAGAAGATACTTGGGATGGAGATAGCTAGAGACAGGGCAAAGGGCACAGTGAGTTTGACACAGAAGCAATATCTTTTGAAGGTGCTGAAACGGTTCGGTATAGATGAGAAGACTAAACCAGTAAGTACACCCTTAGCCAGTCATTTCAGAATTAGTGCTTCTCAGTCTCCAAGTACAGATGAAGAGAGACAGTATATGGTAAATGTACCTTACACTAGTGTGGTTGGCAGTTTGATGTATGCCATGGTTTGTACTCGACCAGACATCTCTCAGGCGGTGAGTATGGTTAGTCGATATATGCATGATCCAGGCAAAGAGCATTGGCAAGCAGCTAAATGGATTTTGAGGTACATAAGTGGCACCACAGATGTGGGTTTGAAATTTGAAAGGGATGACAATATTAGCAGGTTATTAGTTGGATATGTTGATTCAGACTATGCAGGTGATCTAGATAAGAGGCGGTCTACTACAGGCTATTTGTTTACGATGGCTAGAGCACCTATAAGTTGGAGGTCAAATTTGCAGTCCACTGTAGCGTTGTCTACTACTGAGGCTGAATACATGGCAGTTGCTGAGGCCATGAAGGAAGCCATTTGGATACATGGACTTTTGAAGAGCTTGGGGATTCATCGGGAGAAGGTGGAGGTACACTGTGATAGTCAGAGTGCTATTCATTTAGCGAAGAACCAAGTTCATCATTCGAGGACCAAACATATTGATGTCCGTTATCATTTTGTGCGTGATTTGATAAAGGATGGTGATATTCATTTGGTGAAGATTGGGACAGCTAATAATCCTGCTGATATGTTGACCAAAGTTGTTGGGGCAGCCAAGTTCAAGCATTGCATGAACCTGGCTAATATTTTGCATGTTTGATAATTTGGCATGGGCGGTTGGAATAGTGCTTCGCTATTTGTTCGCCTAGTATGTGATATCATACTAAGGTGGAGTTTGGATTTGTTGTTACATTTGATGATGAGCATTTGGAGTATTTGTGGAGATTGCTTGGGCTACTTGGAAGATCTTGCCAAGGTGGAGATTGTTGGATACTTGGTGGAAGATCTCGCCAAGGTGGAGATTGTAGGATAATGGCTCGATTCTGGTTCAGATTGTTTTGGAGTATCTGCAGCAAATGAAAGTTACAGTATCAGTTGACTGATAGAAGGATCAGGCGACTGTCCAGAGAGTTTTCGAAGGCTAAAGATACAAGCAGCAGCAGAGGATCAGGCGACTGATCGGTCGACTGCCAGAAGGATTGCCAGTCGACTGGTAAGTCAACCAGTCGACTGTCGACGGGATTTTGAACTAGATCAGGCCCAATTCGAAAAGGCCCAATAGTTTCCCTATAAATACACTTGTTAGGGTTTTGTAATTGGTGACGAAAATTAGAGATCCCTATTTCGGTTTTGCAGCCGTCATTATTTGTAAGGGTTTGTTTTCGCCCATTGGTGATAATTTGAAGAAGAAGAAACCCCAACCGCCCCGTGGATGTAGGCATCGTTTTGCCGAACCACGTAAATCTTGTGTTCTTGTGTTGCTTGCTTTTCTGTGTTTTCTCGCTGGTTCTCTCTTTGTTTCCGCATTAGTTGATTTGATTGTTGGTTAGTTTTGTATTCCGCGCACAACACAACTTTAGTTCAATTAGGGTTGACTAGTAGTTTACACGTGCGATGCACGTTTTAATAAATACAGTTTTTTAAAATAAAAATTTAGACGTAGTCTTGATTTGATCATAAGACCTTCTTTATAATAGTTATGCACGTGTGTTACAGGGGTTGGTAGATTGACAAAATATTTACAAATGACACTAAGGCCTCTCCCATTATAATATTAGAAATTAGAGATATTTGAAACAGCGAGTTTAGCATTAGTATTTTGAGACTTGGCGAGATTTCTCCAAGTGTTGGAAAAAATTTTCATAACTAAACTCGCCTTTTTCAAACAACAACACTAATCGAACTATACTCGCCGTTTCAGCGAGCCTAATTTAATTGGGATCGCTTTTCGAAACAGCGAGTTCAGTTTTATGATTTGAGATTTAGCTATATTTCTCCAAGTGTTGAAGAAAATTCCTATAACTAAATTTGTTGTTTCAAACAATAACCCTAATTATACTAGACTCAATGTTATAGTTCAATCATGACCGTTTTTCGAAATAGAGAGTTTAGTTTTAGTGTTTTGAGACTTGGCGAGATTTCTCAAAGTGTTGGAGAAAATTCCTATAACTAAATTCGCTATTTCAAACAGCGAGTGGATCAGTTTGGTAATTAGTTTCGAAAGTATGTCAATTTCGTAAATATTTTTGAAAAGTGGGTCATTTTGAAAGAAATGCAAAAAATGCAAAAAAATGCAAAAAAATGCAGAAATAGGAGGAAGGTTTATCTCTTTCTGGAAAATATATGGCAATTGGAATGCAAAACCCCAAATCGGTATGCCATATTTACAAAAAACCTCTTTCTGAAAAAACGACTACATCGATTCTTTTCTTATTTTTTGAAAAAAAATACAAAAATAGCCAATGACTACCGATGCTCTAAAGAGTGGAGGTTGGGAGAGGTTAGGTATAGATTAATTTATTTATTTATTAAATAGACATACGATTTGGGGTTTTGGAAAATGTAGAAATTGAAAGAAGGTTTATCATCTCTTGCATCGGATGAAAAACAAAAAACTTCGTCCAGAAGAATTTGACTGTTCTGAGGAGTACCAGACGAAATTTAATTTTCCGTCTAATTTTTTTCTAAAAAATTAAATCGATAGACAGGAAAGGATTTTCCGTTCGATTGAAAAAAGAAAAAAAAACAAAATCACCACATTCGAATAACGGAAGAAGGTTTGCTGTCTCTTCATTTTTTGTTTTTTTTATTTTTAAAAATTTGGATGGACGGGAAAATAATTCCCGACAGTTCCAAAATTTCATTAATTTTTTTTTAATATACTTTAAACGAAAATTCTTTGGTCTCAGATTTTGAAAATTTCAAATGCCCATTTTTTTAACAATCAACGACTACACCACAAAGCCGCTTTCACCATTTCCATTTACAAAATATCCAAAATTTGGCTCAAGACCACTACAATGCTCTTACCCCCAATATGACACCCGTAAACAATAATATTTCAGAAAGAGTAACATTAACATACCGCCATCATCATCATTCCCTTCTCTTTATTCTCTCAACTTTCCAATTCCACCATTTTCTATTTTAATATTTTCAAAATAAAACATCTCTCACTCAATCCACTACAACAACGGCATCTGATCAGTTTGCTAAATTGGAAATTATTTTCCGGTGATCTCGAATATTCTACGATGCCGAGTTCTACTCTTTGCTGCTGCTGCGACTCTAGTTGGACCCTAGTTTCACTTATCGGATCCTACGTGGACATCGCCCTCGCCTGCCTTCTCCTTATCGGGTCCACTCTCGTCTTCTTCACCTCCAAATTCCTCGCCCTCTTCAACCTCGCCCTCCCTTGCCCTTGCCAAAACGCCGGTCTTTTCGGCGTTCCCTGCTTTCAGACCCGGTTCGGACCCGTTAATGATTCGATTCGGACCCGATTCCCGTTCGATGTGCTCTTGAGTGAGCCGGTTGGGGTCTTGACGGCGGGGATTGAAGGGGATGGTGCGGTTGTTATCGGGGATCGGGTTGGGGGACCCGGTATGAGGAGGATCCGAAGGAGGAAGAGGAAGGGGAATCCGGTGTCGATTTCGCCGAGGGCTTTGAGGCTGAGCTGGCATGGGGATGCGCAAAGTGGTAATTTTGGGGTTGAGGCTAAAGAGGTAGTTGATGAGGTAGATGGGAACCAAGTTGGTGAGTTTGTGTTTTTTCACCTCCCAAAAAAAGGAACTTATTTTTTTATTCTTCTCTCCTATGTTAGTGATTTTGCAATTTGAAGTTAAAACAAAAGAGTAATTTTTGGAAGAATTGTGCATAAATTCTTTCGATTTGTGTAATTTTGGGGGAATTCTTGGTGTGTAGGAGTGTAATATTGTGTTCGAGATTCTTAATGGGTATCCTTTTTGTTAGGATCTGATTAAGTAGAGTTCTTTTTAAAATTCCGGTTTTCAGAGATGGGTTCGGTTGGTTTTATTCTTGTAAGGTTTAACTTGGAATGGTGGAATTTTAGGTATGTTGGTGTTAGTGTTAGAGTAAAACGCGGGAAGGACAATGCTCTCTGTATTCCACTTTGCAACTCCAAGATAGAAGAACGTGGAGCCTGTACTGAAGTGTGTTTCATTTATTGCTTGAGGGCTCTACACTTTCTTTATTGTGTATAAAAAGAGTCCACAAGAGTGGAGTATAACTTGCACTTCTCATGTGGAAAACGCTCCTACATTATTTAGTCGATGCGTATAACACCCACAACCATTGGTCAAAGCAAAAAATCTTTCCTGATGTTGTAAATAACGGGTTAAGTGGTTTTCACTTCTTTGCACGCTACATTAGTGTTTTCAATAGAGAATTTCTTATATATATATATATATACTAAATTTGCCCGTGGCCACGTGACTACGGCACGTCTTCAGAACGATATAGCATATGAAAAGCCTTGTAAACAGTAAATCAACAATTATGTAGCTGGAGTTTGAATAGTATGACAATAATTAGTTGTAAATAAAAGTTCATGTTTCCATTAGTATGTGGTGAAAAATAATTATAAATTGGGGTATAAAAGTCCATATTTCCAATTCCATATATATAAGTCCATATTTCCATATATATATATATATATATAGAGAGAGAGAGAGAGAGAGAGAGAATAAAATAAATAAATGAGTTGTTTTCGGGGGATTTGAATTTGAGTTTTGGGGAAGAACTTTTTTGGGGGGGGGGGAATGTTTTTTTTGAGGTTAGATCTGAGCCTTTGATTTTGGGGGATTGAAGGTGAGCCACTTGATAGCGTTCTTTGTGTTTTATAATATATATATATATATATATATATATATATATATATATATATATATATATATATATATATATATATATAGGGAGAGAGAGAGAGTTCCCTTCCGTTGTGCAGTAGGCCGTCGTGTGCACTCGGCCTTCCCACCTTTGTATTGACGATCCGAACCGTTCACATTGTTCTACACATCTAAATTAGTCTATATGTAAAATCAAATCATTTGAAATTCATTTGCCCATCCATCATGTGACTATAAAAACAACAATTTTCAAGCATACAATTTTGTAACACTTCAATGGATGGGCAAATGAATTTCAAATGATTTGATTTTACATATTTAGACTAATTTAGATGTGTAGATCAATGTGAACGGTTCAGATTGTCGATACGAAGGTGGGAAGGCCGAGTGCACACGAAGGCCCAGTGCACAACGGAACATTTTTCTCTCTCCCTCTCTCTCTCTCTTTCTATATATATATATATATATATATATATATATATATATATATATATATAAAGAGAGAGAGAAATTTTCGATTGCTCACTACTTTGGTGAGCACTCACGAAATAGAGCACCTATGGCAAATCCGAACCGCTCATATTGTTCTATATGCCTAAGATAGCCTAACAATAAAAAATCAATTATTTTGAAATTCATTTGTCTATAATTTACATCATCACAAAATTGTATGGCTGGAAATTCTAACAGCATGATGAATGGGCAAATGAACTTCAAATTACTTAATTTTTTATTGTTAGGCTATCTTAGGCATATAGAATAATATGAGCGGTTCAGAATTTTCATAGGGTCTTCATAAGCGTTCACCAAAAGTAGTGAGCAACTGAAGGGGACTCTCTCTCTCTCTCTCTCTCTATATATATATATATATATATATATATATATAGTTTACATTAACTCTAAAAGTGGTAGTTAACACATCGTACACCTTTCATTTGTTTTAAGATAGAAGCCTTAAAAAGTGAAAAGTAGGTAGTGAATATAGTGCATGGTGCCCACCTAGATGAATGGGTGGCTAGAAAATGTGAACTACTGTTTTTTAGAGTTAATGGAAACTATGTAGTCCAACTTATATATATATATATATATATATATATATATATATATATAATTTATTTATTTATTTATAAAACCTAAAGTGGCACTCAAGGAAATTTTCCTAGTGTGTCACCCATTCGGCGTGCTTTCCTCCCCCAAATGCATGATCCACATTGTTCAGTGTGATCTACATGTCATAAAGCCTATATATATGTAAAATCACGAGGTTTTGAACAAGTCTTGCTCAAGTATCAAGTCATCTCATTTCTTCTTTGCTGAAATACTGTTCATTTTACAAGTACATGATGAATATGCAAAACATGTTTAAACCTTGCAATTTTGGCTTAGGCTTTATGACGTAGATCACACTGAACGGTGTGTGGATCATGCATTTGGGGGAGGAAAGCCTGACGAATGGGTGACATCCTAGGAAAATTTCCTAGAGTCACCCTAGGTTCCTTATATATATATATAGAGAGAGAGAGAGAGAGAGAGAGAGAGAGAGAGAGAGAGAGAGAGAGAGAGAGAGAGAGAGAGAGAGAGAGACGACGAAGAGGAGGATGAGAAGAAGAAAATTTGAAGAATTATGTCATTTATGGTAAAGTTATTATGTTACCAATTTACACATTAGGGGTACTTTCTTCACTTAGCTCATGAAGGGTATTCTCTTTTACGTTTCGAGTGTTCCCATGTTAGGCCATATGCGTCAATGAGTAGAATTAAATTAGAAGATTCTATATGTTGCCTATGTGAATGAGTTGAGCATCTCTAGTTATATGTGGAGGTAATTGTTAGCTCTGTGGATTTGTCATATAGAATATAGCTAACA